>VXBZ01007955.1:151359-163729 GCA_013399135.1 Heliornis fulica | reverse complement strand
GGGGGGGGGAGTGGGGAGCTTGGGCTGTGCAGAAAAGGGTATTTGTCTGTTTCAATAGCCAGCTTAATGCACTCAGGAGAGATATAGATAGATATAGATATAGATATAGATATAGATATAGATATAGATATAGATATAGATATAGATATAGATATAGATATAGATATAGATATAGATATAGATATAGATATAGATATAGATATAATCTGCTTTTCCTAGGCACTAGGTTCCTGGTTCTTAGGAATGTGGGGAAGAAACCTTGCCTGCACTCAGAGAAGGTCCTTGCACTGTTTTCCAAATAACACAAGATTTTGGCACAGTTATTTGCACCTGTAGCCCCCTTGCACAGAGCAGAGATAATAAATCGGTTCAGAGATGGCTGTGACAACCCATCACACAGCTCCGCTCCCACATCAGAATTTGGCTCTTTATCAGCCCATCAGAGGGATGGGATGACCACTGCAAGCACTTATTTGCTTGTCTGCACTTGTTTGACCCCACGAGCAAGAACCAAGCTGAGAGGTGCTGAAGTTATAATAACTGGATTATCTGCCCTCCCCGTGCTCCTCTGGGCAGATCCGGTTTCATACAGAGGTCCCTATTCCTGGATGGATCTTGTGCATGGAATAATCCCTTCACTTCCCACAGATGAAGAGTCCCTTATTTTGACAAAGAGAAGCCAAAAGCTGAGCAGACAGACACACAATCCTAGTCAGTACCGTACCAAAAAGAAGCCCATAGACCCGTCGCTATGTGATGCCTGAGCAGATCCGCTGTGCTCCTTGCCCAGAGTCATCTGGGACCACAGATGGTGCCAGAAACAGCTGTTGCTGTGCTCCCTTGGACAAATGTGTGAAGCAGTTTAGGATCTGTTCCAGTTAATTTTGAGTTCCTGTTAAGACAGAAGCATTTTTTAATCAAGTAGGATCACAACCCATTTCTCCTGGTTCTTTGGTACTCAGCTTTTCTCAGCTGATTTTTGAGGACCTTTCCAAACCAATCTGTTATTCTGTGATCATTTCTGCATCACTCTCCTTTTCCTTCCCACCCTGTACATTTTGTTCCTCAAGTCAACAAAACCAAGAGCTCATCTCCCCAGGCCATCAGAGGGCAATGCTCATTCACTGAGTGCTAAAGGTAAGGAAAGGCTCAGTTTGACCCAGAGCCAGAGTCTGTTTGCATTTCAGCTGAGGGCCAGATCACTGGGGTTATCTTCAGGCTTGGTGGGGCAATAAACCACAATAGTCCCAGCTCTGTAAAGCACATCGCTGCCTGCACCCGGCCTCGAATGCACCAAAGGGCAAAGCCCACCCCAGGATGACTGTGCTGTGGGAGGTGTGGCTGTGGGATGAACATGCACAGGGGAGCACCCATGGAGAGGATCTTGCTCTCCACTGGGGCACAATCTAACTCAGTTTCCCAACCTTGGCAGGAGTTTGAGCTTTTTACAGAAG
The DNA here is from genome assembly GCA_013399135.1 of Heliornis fulica. NCBI lineage: Eukaryota > Metazoa > Chordata > Aves > Gruiformes > Heliornithidae > Heliornis > Heliornis fulica. Next base: position 162,275 of record VXBZ01007955.1, on the reverse strand, counting down.
AACCTCAATGTGACTGTGCTCAATTTATTACTTTAATCTGCTGACTGTGTTTAATTTATTACTGAAATCCTCACTTGTCCTAACTCTCCTGAGATGCTGCATCAAATATCTGCCCCCACACCTTGTCCTAACAGAGCATTATGTGCTGCAAGATTTGCTTGGGGAAATAAAAGTACAGGGTGCCCTGATTGGGGTANAAGATTATATTATATTATATTATATTATATTATATTATATTATATTATATTATATTATATTATATATTCTAAAACACTGTTAATGTTTAATATACAAACTATATGTTATTCTGCTTAACTCTCTGGTTTTGGTGGGGAGGAGAGAGGAGAGACTTTTAAAGTAGTAAAACAATTAAGGTGATTTAAAATGGAATCAGTATAAATCTTAAATCCTTACACAAGGTCAAAGTCTCCCATTCTGCTGAGCTCTGAGTTGCCAGAAAAAGAAACACTGTACACCCTGAGTGGAGTGGCTGGCTCTAGTCCATCATTTCCAAGGGGATTTTAATAGACATAGGCTGTTCTAAGAGTAGTAAATAATATTCACATCCTATAAGCATATTCATAATGGCAGAACTCTGTCATGCTTTATATTTTTGCCTTCCTTATGTAATTATGGCGATTAAGTAGCTGCAGTTATCTATCTTTCCAATTTACACCCACAGCATCCATCTCATGCTGGTTTGCTGGTGTCCACCTCACTGACTGAAGGAAGAGCCCAAGACTACAGCCTGTGGGACTGTGGAAGGGAGTAGCCATTCTCTTGGTTTTCTCTTGGTGGGGAAGGGAGTAAATCTCAACTTGAGTGATTCCACTATCTGAAGTATCATTCTGAGGGCTGGTATCAAAAATCATCTCCTCTGCTTATCTTTACTCTGCCAATATGAGTTTTTTTCACACGTGCCAACACCAAGGGTGTTAACACAGATGGAGGAGACCACTTTGGTCTGTGGGGCCTTCCAGTCCTGAGAGCTTCAGCATAAATCTCTTACAAGTAAGTGGTGGTAATTCAGTTAAATTCCATTACAAGGGGAACAGTCAGCTTTTCTACATGAATGGCTTTATCTCATAGAGGGTTTGAAGCAAAAACCCATTTTAAGAAATCTCTCTGATGAAAAGCATCCCCACACATCTGGCTGTTACTTTCCCATGAATTGTGACAGCTGTGGTGGGACATGTCCAGCCAAGATCCTCACTGAAGCATGGTCCAGCTCGGGACAGGCTGATAGCAGTTAGCACAGACCCCTCCAGGGATTGGGGTGTGCAGGTTCTGATCCTGGATGCAAAATGAGCCAAAACTCACTCTGCCACACTCAGACATCTTTTCACCTGGTAGTGCTGATGAAGCAGCAGCGGGCAGTCAGTGTGCATGGGCAGGCAAGGATGGGGATGCCCCATTGCAGGCAGGGAAGGGAGCTGTGGACCCCCTTTCCACTCTGTGTTTGGGGCAATGCACATCTGCAGGGCCCAGCTGCAGTGTGCACTCCTTTCACCCACGTCTGATCCTCCTCCTGCCCAGCTCCCGCAGGCGCTGCCCAGAAGGCCTCTTACCAGCTCGGGTGCAGGACAGCACCATCCATGTCACACATAAGTGGTTTTAAACAAGAAATTTGCCCTTGAAGGAACAGGATCAGAAACTAACTCTCCTCCTCAGGGCAGAGCTAGTGACCCCCTCCTCAGCCAGAGCACTCCAGTTGGAGCCGCCCCACCCAGTAGCCATGGGGCTGCCCCGGTCAGGGCATCTTCCTAGTGAGCAGGAGGTGGCTGTGTGATTCACTCCCACCAAGAACATTATCAAATGGTGAGGTTTTCCTTCTTTCTGAAAGTTCAAACCACCATGTTATCTCACAGCACCACTGCTTCCTGCAGCGTGTGGCAGGGCATGGCCATCCCACTGGGGGGACACGGGGCTCCCAAATCATGGTGGAGATGGGAATTGCCTCATGGCAGCCCTCCAGGGAGCTCAGACACCCAGCACTGCAGGCACCTAGATGTCACTTTTGAATTAACTTTGCACAAACTCCCTCCCTCTGTGCACACACTGCTGCAAAAAATATTCCATCACTTCCCAAATCAGTATGTAACACACACCCAGAGCACTCCTGGAGACCCAGGACGTTAATCTTCCTCCCTTCATTTCAATGTCCTATCTAGAAATTGGATATACTCCATTTTACTGGCTTTCTGTGTAGATAAACGTTCCCATGATTAAGCCAGTTATTAATTGCCAGCACGCTGCTCTGTCACTGCTGAAGGGAGGTATGACAGTGTAATATGTAATGGGGCATCGGTGCTGCTGGCTGGACCCTGAGACAGCTTCATTTCACGCTTTCTAATGAGAGCTGTTGGTCACACTCTCAAAAGCCTACACTGGACATTTTCTAAATGGGGACATTTGGAAAAAATTTGGGGCTGAAGGACTGCTAGAAAGGTGGCAAAATGGACATCCCTGGCAGGGCCCAGAAGCAGAGCAAATGGTCTGTGGGGAAATACTCAGTTGTTAAAGACCTGTTTACGATTCTCGTGGCTGCTCGGTAGTTGCTGGGTGATGCATTTTCCCATGCAAGGACAGAAAGGCCACATTTGAAAGTTAAAAAAGTTATGTTGCTCTAGTCCAAAAGTGAACATAGGACATCCCCTTACAATTAATTAGCTGATCATCTGCAAAAATTCTGCACAGCCACTAAACAAATATGTAAACTAGTCCATGACCTGGGCACACGTAATTCCACCTGTTTAGGCATGAGCTGCCTGCACAGAGAGGATCTGCAAGTCAACAGTCGCTGTCATTATCAAGTGCATAAACTCCTGGGTACTCCAACATGGGCCCCATATGCAAAAAATATTGCCATAAGATATTTTAAATGGAAAATATTCCCAACTAATCAACTGGTGCAGTGACTAAAGGAGACTTATGCATTTCTATGGATACAGTGGGGAGGGATGAAAGTTCACTCAAGGCCTCATTTGGGCTCACGTGGGCTCACACTTGGGATAGCAGAGTGGTACTGGTGAAACACTTGCTGTTTCTGTGACTGGGATATGAATCAACAGCCAAAACACCTCAAAGGGAAACATCCCTTAAGCTTCCTAAACAGAAAATACCTTGGCTGCATAATTCATATGTTCTCCATAATCTAATTTCTCTTAGTGGATAATTTATACATTTATGTATACACATATATATTAGCTCTGACAAATAATACATCTTTGTACATGTGCCTAAATGGAACATCAGTCCCCATTTATGCAGAGTTATTCTCACAATGAACCTAGCAAGCCTCCTCCTCAGCAGGGTTAAATTGTCCTGACACCACCAGAGCCATGGGGCAATGCTTCTAGCACTCAACTGGCTTTGAGGCTGCTCCTCTAAAAAGCTGCCCCCCAAAAAAGCTGCTGTTTCAGTGGAAAGGCTCTCCTTGACTTCAGTGGGAATTTGGCTCAGCCCTAATGCAGGCAATCAGCCTGGAAGCATGCAAAGGGGGGACAATTACACAAGTTCTGTCATCCCCACTACTCTGATTTCTTTACTTTGTGGAGGTAGGTGGGAGGGAAACCTTTTATCTCCAGGAAGAGTAGGAAAGAGAGAGTTGCAGTGACAGCAGAGAAAGAAAAAAACAACTGTGCCTTTGGAAAACACATATTCATCACAACACGCTGCTACGCATCGCAGAAATAAAACCTGTTTGTGATGACAACGTATTCCCTTCACCCTGTTCCTCAGTGTAACTGGGGAGAAGGGAGGAGAGAGGCTCTGGATTCAAAATGTTCCCCCACACTTACCTCTCCTGGGGTTTCCTGGCTGTGGGGAGGAGAGCTGCACGTTGTGGGGAGATTCAGAAGCAAGAAGATGGTCGTGCAGGGCTCTTCGTTGATCCCCGGCAATAAATAGCCTCAGCACAAATATCATCAGCCTCGGGCATGCCCATGGAGCTGGGTGGTTACCGAGTGAAAGGTTTTTCTTGGTGTAAAAGCCAAAGGCAGTAGATCAAGGGTTACTGTGGCAACCCAGACTCTGGAGCTCCTGGCTTTCCTCCTGCACGGCTGGAGGGGGACACTGGTGTGACTTCTAGAGTGACACTGCAGGGACCCTTGGGCACATAAAGAGCCTTTTCACATGTTTTTTTCCACCTCCCCATGCACCCACAGCTGGTGCAGGCAAAACAAAGTGTACCACGACCAGGTGTGTGAAGAGGAGACAGTGTTCACAGCTGGGGCAGGAGAGGAACAACCAGAGCTGGGAGGAAGAGACGGTGGGTTTGCAGGCTGGCATCCTGTGCACCGCTTGTATGCAGGAGGGATGGAGGGAGGACCCCAGCCCCCCCCCAGGGCCCTGGAGGGAGGACCACAGCCCCCCCAGGGCCCTGGGAAGAACTGAAAGCTGGGAAGCAGATTTTAGGCAGGATCAGTGCAGGGAGGCAGGTTTTGGAGAGCAGAGTGGGGAAAGAAATCCGCTGTTGACAAGGTAGTGGTCGTATCTGGTGGGGGTCTCAAATCACATCCACTTCTCCTTTGTTTGGGTGGGAACTGAGTGAATCTTGTAAAAAAAATAATTCAAGTTAGTGCATTCAATCCTCTGCCAGGAATAAGCTGTGCCAGGAAGCAGCCCTTTCCCAGAAACCAGCTCCAGGTCTGTCGAGCTGCCCCAGGGCCAATACCCACAATATTTTAATTTTTTTTCCAGCAAGGACCAATTTGAACCTTGATTATCTGAACTGGTGACTAGCCTTTGCTGTGGGATGATGAACCTGATTAAAGTGACATCAGTACTTTTTGATCCCATAAGGCAAAAGGCAACTAATTGTCACGCATAACAACGGTACTTTCTTTTTCTCGTCACACCATCACAAAGTGATGCTACATCCAGGTCAGTGTTTCCTCTCAGATGGATGCTGAGGATGCTGTTATGCTGGAATATTGTCACCCACCTCTCCAAACCTTTATTTAATAGGACCTGTGGTACGAAATTCCGGTGAAATTGTCCTCAAAAAATAACCACCTGCCTTTTAAAGGGGCTGGAGGCCCATCTCTGCTGCTCCTCTATTTAAATAAATAGATTTAGCACAGAGAAGTTCAGCCACACTCCGTGAAGTCCCACTGAGACCAAACCAAATGCTAAATCTGTCGATTCACACTAATGTTATTTTTAATTGCTTTCTCAGCAGTTGTGCTCAGAGCGTCGGGCACTGCGCAGAGCGTTTCATCACAGCTCCTGCCTTGTGCAATACAAGAGCCCCCCACCCCCCCCGGGCCTCAGCAAATGGAGACAAATATAATGTTGACAAATATAGTGTTGTCACTGCGGCTGGAGATCAGGACCCTGAGCACAGGCAGGTGATGGAGGTGCATTCAACTCAGGATGGCTTTCTGCTAAAACACCCTTGGGGAAATTTCTGAGATGCGGCAGGACTCAGCAGCCAGCCAGGTGAGCAAAGTGGATACAATGCATTTTTCCTCTGATTTCCAGCTCTCATGAGAGGTTCCAGGTGCTCCCCAGCCCCTCAGGGACAATGGGGTGAGCAAGTCCATAAACCCTTCAGCGAGCAAACCCCACCTCCTTCCTCACCCACCAAAGCACTAAGCAGCGAAAGCCGCTGCCAGCCCCCTCTCAGCCAGGTCCTCACCCTCTCTGCAATTTGTCTCAGTCCTGCCTTTAACAATGTGGGTAACAATTTTCCAAATGGTGTGGTATGAAAAGCTTTACTGAAATGCAGAACCTGGTGTCCCAATGCCCATTTATTCCTTCTAGAAAATTGTTCACCTAATCATAGAAACACAGTAGTTAATTTGGGTGACCTTCTTTAATAAAGCTCCGCTCTGTTGTTGTTGCACACAAGTCAGAGGCAGGCACAGCACCTGAGTCTGTGTCTCCCTTATGCACGTATATCTGAGCCATATTCTTCAGCAGCATCTGAAATCAGATGGTGTGAATGTATATTCTGCTTTCAGCTAATAATTGAGAGACTAAACCTGCCTGGCTGCCAGGGACTCAAGGGAAAGTCTCGGAAATTGGCTGGGAGCTTCCTCCTTAACTTTTATTGAAGCAGCTCCTGAATGTTTCATCATAAGAAAATTTGACTGCACAGTTATGTGGCCACAGAGATATCCAGATTAAAACCACAAGATCAATTCACTGCATCGGTTATCGCTCTGTTGTTACTCCAGTTAACCCAGCTGACTTGGCTTCCATCACTTTGCACAATGAAGACATGAACAGGCAATGCTGTGCCCCATCCTCCTCACAGAAAGTGTTTCTCAGTCGATTTGTTCAATAACTCTTTACCTACCTAATGCTTTGTCTGCAGAAGAGTACTTCAGCAGGACAGCAGAATTTAAGCCCAGCCTGACCAAATGGGCCTGACTGTTGTCAAACTGCCCACCTGACACTCAAAGCCAGGAGAAAAATCCTTTTTCTTAAAAAGAAAACCAACCATGTCATCATTCAATCAGTAACCTGGAGTAGAAACCAAACAGTTGATTTAAACATTGCAAACTGGCCAGACTGCATTTGGAATGCTGTGTCCAGTTCTGGGCCCCTCAGTTCCAGAAGGACACACAACTTCTCACAAAAGTTCAGCACAGAGACACCAAGATGATGAAGGGAGGGGAACACCTTCCTTCTGAGGACAGGCTGAGGGACCTGGGGCTCTTTAACTTGGAGAAGAGGAGACTGAGGGGTGACCTCATTAATGTCTATAAATATGTAAAGGGTGAGTGTCAGGAGGATGGAGCCAGGCTCTTCTCGGTGTTGGCCAGTGATAGGACAAGGGGCAATGGGTCCTAACTGGAACAGAGGAAGTTCCATGTGAATATAAGGAGGAACTTTTTCACCATGAAGGTGACAGATCCCTGGAACAGGCTGCCCAGAGAGGTTGTGGAGTCTCCTCTGGAGACATTCAAGACCAATATGGACACATTCCTGTGTGATCTACTCTAGATAATCCTGCTCGGACAGGGGCGTTGGACTGGATGAACTTTCAAGGTCCCTTCCAACTCCTGACATTCTGTGATTCTGCGAAACCAGTGAGCTCCTACTGCTGCTGAATACAAACACAAATCCCGCTGTGATTTGGGGTGCAAAGCTGAGCTGCAGCTCTGCTGCCCCATTGGTCTCTCTCTCTGTTTGTTCTGCCCTTTGGCATCAGTTGGGTGCTCAGACAGAGCTACTGCAGCAGCCACATCCTCGAGCCTTGGAATTTTGCTTGTCTCTCCCTGGGGACTCGCACGTACTTTTTGAAGCTGCACATCATTTTATTAGCTCTATTCCCAGTCTCCAAAACGTTGAGCTTCTTTTATATGGATGTGCTGCAATTTAGTACCATCAGCAAACTCTGCTGAAACAGTGAGAAATACAGACCTAGCAAACATCCCTGCGGGAACCCACCCACACCCTTCCCCAGTGCCAGCACGTTGCTCTGTGTCATCCCCACAGCAATTTAATTCGTGCAATCTACCCTCATTTGTATCCCAGCTCATTCCCTGGCCTTGGTTAACGATCTGATTTTTGTGTGTTATGTGTTTAAAATGCTGTCTGACAATAAATGTTTCATTTTTTTGCTGCTAGCACCTTTGTGAAATATTTATGATCACTAGATGTCACTGTAATTTTACTCTCTCCAGCCCCTACTGAACCAACGTGATGCCTGCGCTCTAGTGAGCTTGCTTTAACATCCTTTTGAAGTATTTATTAGTGATCAGGAAAACACCCAAATGCTGTCCTGACAGAGGGTGTCCTGGGGTGAGAAGGGACTTTGCTTGGGGCTTTGGCTGAAGTTTTACAGGTAATTTTAGGCTTTTTGTCTGATCATCCCATTCCTAGTGTATATTAAGTTAATCAGTCAGGTTTTGAGACTCAGAAACCACCATAGAAGCATCTTGCCTGATTCACTTGCCTTCAAAGATACTACAGAATGTATTTCTTCAAGGCTGATTCAAATCCACACTCCCTATTTCCTGAATTGTTGATTTCTCCATTGGACTCAGCCTTTGGGGTATAACAATTTAAATATTACAGACCACACTCCTACACAGGCACACACGGGATCGGGTTTTTTTTAAATGGAAAAAAATCACCACTGAAATTAATGGAAATACCTGCTTGAAAATCAGTTGTCTCCATCCAACGGCATTATCCAGATCAGCAGAATATTCCTTCACTCTGAACTCCGGGTCCCGCTGGGGAATATGCCAAAATCAGGTCTTTCAAGAAAAATCAGTTATGAATTAGGTGTGCAGCACAGCGCTGGCGGCTGAGCCCAAGGAACCGAAGCTCTTTGCTGGCATCTTTTGGTGAGCAAGGAGAAGGGACCGAAGACCACAGCTGTCTCCATGACGCTGCAGTGGCAAGGGATGGATGGCAGAGCCTGCCCACACTCAAGGGAGCTCTGCAGCCACGGAACATGAGATCTGCTGTGAACAGCACGAGGGATGCTGTGGTGATGTGCTCTGGGTAGAAGGGCAGTGCAACGTCTGCAACAGCTTTGAACTTGTCCACACTGATTTTGTAGTTAATGGTCTGTCTGGCAGCAGCAGGTTTTGAAAGGCTCGTGGGTGCCTGCCCCTCCTGAGAGCAGGAGCAAGAGGTGAGATGTCCAGGCAGGAGTAACTCCACAAATGAAAGGCCCCTTCTGGCTTGCTAGACAAATTACAAATCCTGTCCAGGTCTCTTAATCCTGACATCTCAGCTACTCTAATACATTACACACTGGTATCGACACCATCTGGTGTTTGATGAGCCTTTCTGTTCAGGTTTCATTAAAAAGAGCAGTAATGCCTCTGGACAAGCATTTTATTTTTCTGTGGAGCCACCAAAGGAGCTTTGTTGGTGCCCATGAGGTCAAAGGCCTTTCCTCTCCCATGCCAGCCATGGCTTAGAAGGTCACAAGTCCCCTCTGGATGCTGTTGATCAGTTAAAGTGACATGGTCCTTTCTTTAGAACCTGCCCTCCATGTCTCACCTGACAGGACACGCCACATTTTTTCCTAGTGAGAAATAGCAACCACAAACCAGAATTTAAACAGACTTTTAAAAGTTTTGCTACTGAATTTAGACAAATCCTGGGGTTATGTTGCTAATCCTAAAAAAAAAAAAAAAAAAAAAGACTGGGACTCTTGTGAGTGTAACCATGCCTATGTTAGATTAGTGGCTGGTAAACAGAAATATCTCCTTGTTAATTGGAGAGCAATTAGTCCTGGGTTAAAGCTAATACAGAGTCACTGGTGCTTTGCCTAGGGTGGGAGGAGTGGGTTTGGGGTGTGTTGGGTGCAGCACCCCAGTTTTGCACTCATCTACTTGTCAAACACAGAGCCCAAAGTCCAGTGCCTGTGATGGACACTCACAATCACACCAGCTCTCCCAGTGGGCTCCTCTGCCCCCAACAGCAGTGAAAGCTCTTTCATCATGATAACTGGGGAAAAAGGTAACGAGAGACAGAGAAACCAAACATCTAAAGTGATTAAGTAATGAAAATGACATCATGGATCTATTTCCATATGTATAACAGACTCTCCTTAAGGAATTGCATGAATTTTCTTATTTGTTTTGAAGGGTTATAAATTACCTAGGAGCCTGATTGTGCCTATATAAAAAGTGTTGAAACAGCTCAATTACAGGTCTGACAGCTTTAAGCCCCACTTCAACACAGGCAACACCCTATATATAGAATCTCTCTCCAGGTCACTGACTTATTTCAACATAATTCAACTCAATCAGGAACCTTTTCAACAAAATCCAACATAAAGCTCTGTCAATCCAAAGTGAGGGACTGCATATTAAGAGCTCACATTTCCTTTCATCACTTGGAGAACAGATTAATATTGCATGGAAAACATGGAAAGTTATGTGAAACACCCTTATATAGACATTACTGTGAATCATATTTTTAAACAGATTTAATCTTTGTTTAGCCAGAAATACCCCAGAAGACTAACTTGAACAATGCAGGGCCATGAATTCATAGCACAGATTAGTTAAAGCAGATGGTGAGCCTGTGTGGATGCGCTCCATCACAGAAAATGTGCCCATAATTGGATTTATTTTAATTCACTTATACTTTGACTACAGGAGAAACGCCGGTAAAGTTCCTCAAGCAGACAAGCCCCAAGGTTAGGGCTTTCAGGGTTTCTTTGCTCTCAACTCTATTTTGAAAATTGGACTTAAATGCAAAAATATCATTGGATGCTTACAAGTGAAAGTCTTACAAGTCTTGAACCCTTTATTCACAGTCAGAGCTCGCCTCCTTAATTCACTCTGACTAGCACTTTATGCAAGCGGCCCTGGATGAAACGATGCTCCCCATAAACAGCATCTCACTTATCAAAGCGTTTTGCACAGCCTGGGCTAATGCTGGGCGCGGGAGGCCGTATCGCTCACCTCCAGCAGTTTCAATTTTCACATGCTTGGCAGCAGAGAAGAGAGGCGAGTTCCCGACGGGAGGTGCCATCCCTGCCGCGCAGCGTGGAGCCAGGGGAAGGCAGGCGACAGCCTTCTCCAGCCACGGCTGCTGCTGCCGCCAGGGATGTGCTGCAGTCCCACCTCGGCAGCCTGCCTCCTTTCCCCTTGTTGTACTCCCACACGGCCTAGCTGCTACCTGGATGGCACCTAATCATCACTCTTAACCTTGGTTCTTCTTAAAAAGATCAAGGCTTGCTTTTTCCTCGTAGAAAGGTGGTGGTGGTCTGAGTCCTGAATGCTGGAAGATGAGCACGGTGCTGTGAGCACTGTGCCCCAGCCAGAAAGGGGGAAGGGGTTTACTTCCCTCTGGACTGGGTGTAAATAGCTCCAATAACTACAGGCATATTGGATGGTGAAGGGTCTGGAGAACAGGCCCTACGAGGAGGCTGAGGGGGCTGGGGAAGGGCCTGGAGAAGAGGCCCTACGAGGAGGCTGAGGGAGCTGGGG
>VXBZ01007955.1:117858-151152 GCA_013399135.1 Heliornis fulica | reverse complement strand
ATTCTATGATTCTATGATTCTATGATTCTGATTCTATGATTCTATTGCTGTGCAAACACATAATCCATGCACCTCTCATTTCCTTATGAATCATATGCCACGGACTACCCACATTACTAGCTGGACCACAGGGTGCATTGAGTGGCCATGCTGATACCTGCCAACTGCATCATCACAAGCCTCAGTTTCCCTTTTAATTACCCAAATGTTCTCGCTTTCAAACTGCCCTGGGGGAAACAGCTGCCAAGAGCCCTCCAATACGCAGATGTTGCTTCCTTTCTGCGTTTGCTTTTTGCAACCTCTCCTCACCCATACTTGGCCACACACATCTGAGATGTATTGGCAGTGACCTGCATAATCTATGAGTTTCCACTCAGATCACATCAGTGTTTCTTGTCTAAGTATCAATCTTACTTGGCACAAAACCAGTCTATATTCTAACACCCCACCCTAAACCTTTCAGCTTCACAGAATGTTTCTGTCTGTATTTGCTAATTAACAGATAATGCCATGCTACTTTCCTTGCAATTGACTTCTCAAAATATTTCTGTAATTGGCCTGAATTTCTCTCGCTAGACATCTGCAAACTAATTTTCCTGTGTTATGTTTCAGCAAACAGCCAGTCCATGGGGGCTGGTGAGTGCATTGCCGGCGGAGAGTGGGACACAGGACGCTGTCCAAAAGGAGCGGAGGATCTGGGAGACAAAAGGCTGCTTTGGTGGCATTACCTATTTTTGGTGTCTCCAAGGCATCCCAGGAACACGGGGACAACAGAGGAGTGTGGTGGGACTGCTTGGACAGCTGCACTATTCAAAGAAATTCCGGCAGTGTTGTCCTTGAGCAAGATGGGGAGGTCTCCAAATTCAGGTTGTGAAGGTTTGTCGGTCCTGAAAGGTGGGATGTTCCCATCTCTGCTTAGAGAGCAGGACACTGCAGGTCCAGCCTGAGGACCTCCTCACACGCCCGCCAGGCAGCCACTAGATGTCACCAGGCTTTTGCTTCCTTTCCAGCCTTTGCCCAACCTGGGACGTTAAGACTTCTTAGAGCCACGAAATAAGTAATCATTAATAATAAAATAAATATTAACATATTACGACAAGCACAGAGCTTAGAGAAGGGGAAAACACGACCCGGACTCCTGCGCTCGTTCATGTTGTCTCTGAGAGCATTTACACCTGTACACAGGGATGCAACTTAGTCTGTCTCCTGATGGCAGGAGGATAGTTTGAGATCTGAAAGCCTGAGTTTCCTCAGCTAGGCATCAGGCTAAAGCTTACTTTTATTAATGCAATTATCAGGGCCCTATTTAATTCTCCAACCTTGCTAGCTCTAAATTATCCCACCTCTCGGTCATCCCACACGGAGAGCAGCAGCTAACAGAGAGCAGCATCAGCAGTAAAGTGGACAAGGATAGATTTGGGGGTGAGACCAACTAAGTGGCTCCACATGGAGAGCAGTGAGCCAAGCCATTCCTGGGCATACCTCTGTACTCCAGAGCCATAGGAAAGCACAGGGCTCCAGTGATCAGTGCAGATGACACATCCATTTTCATTAACCTTCACTGGGTTAATTATTAACCTGTACCCATGTCGTTCATAATCTGGAAGATAAAGATTAGAAATTGTGTTTATAATCTCGTAAGGCTCTGCTTTATCCTTCACCTCACAGGCACAAAGTCATGTAAACACAGCCCCAGGTGGGGGTGGGATTTTGGCAGCCCACCGCAGGCTTGGTGAATGCTGGAGCTGGCTCACAGTGTCCCAACTTCTACCCCAACTTCCACACCCCTGCCAGCATAAAATGCAGGAACCCTCCCTAGATATGTGCTCAGACCTGTGATGCACAAAGCATTACCTTTGGATAAGCCCTTCCTGTAAATAGGGGTCCCTTTCTGAATACATTCCAAAGATTTCCACAACCAACCCTTAGTGGGATCCTAAAAAACATCCCCACATCGGCCCCAGTTCCATCCCATTTCTCTGCTCAGAGCTGAAGGTACATATCCCACAGCAATAACTACTGGAGATGACAAAGTCTGCTTAATTTTTTTTCCTAGATTGGATATTAGGAAAAAATTCTTCAATATGAGGGGAGTAGATCACTGGAAGAGGTTGCCCAAAGAGGTGGCGGAGGCCCCATCCCTGGAGATACTCAAGGTCAGGCTAGATGGGGCTCTGAGCAACCTGATCTAGTGAAGATGTCCCTGCTCACTGCAGGGGGGGTTGGACTAGATGATCTTTAAAGGTCCCTTCCAACACATTCTATGATACTAGTCTATGATTCTATTAAAGGACCATTTGGTTCTTCTACAGCACATATTCCTTCCATCTCAAGTCCACTGTTTTCTAAGGAAAGTCAAATAAAACAGACTTTACAGCTGTGCCTGAAGACAGCTTTTTAAGTTAAGTCCAGGGTTATTTTCATTTTTTGCTTCATTACACGTAATATATTTAATACAAAAGAAAATATGCCTGGCTCAGAACTTCAGCCAAAGATGACAAGTCCAAAATTATCTCAACTTAGAAATATTACAGCCCAGGTTATTAGTTAGGTTTGGTTTATGATCACTTCTTCCAGCAGTGCTGCTACACTTGGAATTAATTGCAGCTTGTGTACTTTCCGTAGAGAGGAAGGTGAAACAGAGTGTGCATTTTATCACTACTTCTTGCACAAATATAAAAAGAGCAGAGGTTGCTTATTTTAATTTCTTTCAAACAAGTATATCAGTGACTGTCACTTTGTAGCCTGCTACTGCTTATGGCGTTGATGTTGGTTATCCTCCATTTAACAGTTTTCCTTAAGAAGTAAGTAACCCTCTTTTAAGATTAAGAAATTAATTTAGATTTCAAAATACCTTTTTTTTAAAAAAAAAAACAAAACACAACCTTCAGTTCACTCTGACAGTAAAAGAGATATAACACCCAGTGGGACTGACCAGATCTTGCCTCCAGAAGACAAAAAGAAGTCCATATCTGTGGTTCATACCTCATTTCCCATAACCCTCCCTTCTCTTTTCTTACTTTCCACATAGGATATGCTCAACATCTGAAAGAGCCACCTGACATGGAAAGAAGGTGACCCTATACCCTGTGACTGCCCACCAGAGACACAGCTCCCACCTGGGACAACCCCTCACAGAAACAGTCTCTGCTCAGGATCAGCCCTCACTCAAAATCCCCAGATTTAGGCACTGAGATTTGCTTGTTTTGGGTAATGGTTATGGATGGGCAACTCCTTCACTACCAAATCACCCAAAACCCCAGTCTCACAGCACCAGGTAGATGATAGAAGCATTTGGGGTCAAACTTCCCATGACAGCCCCAGTCCCTTTAACAGTTTGCCCTCATTCAAGCAAGGGCCAAAGTGAGAGATGGATGCTGGGGAGGTAGCTGGTGTAGAGGACCTACCACTGCCATGAATAATGAAATGGAGCAATGGCATCTCACTATTTCTCAGCCTTGTTAGTTTCATGCCCCTTATTTAACTTGTCTATTTGTGTTAAACCAAACAATTTGGATGCCCCAATGTATTTAATAATACTTTCTTGCTGTTGCTTTTGATGGTCCTATTTGTGATTCAGCAAATAGTACCTAAGTAATCAATATTCTGTCTGGGTGGACATTTTATTTATCTACAGAGCCACCATATGAATTCAGTTCCTTTACTGGAGGTCAAATGCTTTTTCATCTTCTTCATGAGCCAAAGAAAATTGAAAGATTTAAACTCCCTTTGAAATCCTTTGATTAACTCAGGGAAAAAATCTCAACTTTTTTTTTTCAAACCCAGAAGCAGAATTGTCTTCCCTATAAATCTACCCCATTTTGATACACTGATCTCTGCATCATGGGGAACATCAAGAGTTGAGGCATCAACTGGAAGACAAAGGAAATGGCAGAAGGGTTGTGAGTGACACTTATCACCTATCATCCATACACATCTTTGTGTCAGACTAAAGAAAAAAACAAGTACATAAAATATATTAGCTGTATAATTAGCAGGGAGGGAACAAGGTCTGGGATCTACTAATTTGGGCACTGCATCCTTATGGCACAAAGCACTGAACCGTACTGGTAAATGGCACATTGGTGTTACATACTTACATCAGTACCATCCCTCAGATAGAACAAATTCAGACCACACAATGCCACTGCTTTCATAATGCTGCCTTTAAAGACCAAGAAGAAACTTGTTTTGTTTCAGAAAATTGGAGGAAAAGAGAAGGTGAAGACCAGATTTCAGCTCCTTTGCACCTCCCTTGCACAACTCCATGGTGCCCCAGCTTGCAGGGCTGACAAGGACAGAGGAACCCAACAACTAAACCAACTGAATAACAAAAAAACATTCTGGATCTGTCTTGTATGCTTTTCATGCTGGTTTCTATGATTAATTCATTCACATGTAAGGTTTCAGAGTCAAATTTCAAAATTATTTAAATGATTCAAGCCTTTTCCCATAGAAGTTGTGTCATTTTAATGAAGAGCATGACATAAACCCCATTTAGTTACACAGGGAAATCCCCAGACATACTTACACCGGTTTTAGTGACTTCTTCCTAGTTATTGCATCCAGAACTGTTATTTGATCTGGAACAGCTTTAAGAGTAATTAAAATAAACTGCTCTTTCAATACATTGTGACTTGCATTCGTTTAACTAAATTACTGTGCAGTGGAATCAAGTTAAGCAAGTGCAGATCCTTCATGTTGCCAGGACTCAGAGGCGATTCTCCATGTGATTTAGACACTACTGCCTGGGATCACAGAACTTCAAATACACTTGGTTCAATTAGCTCATACTTTATCAAGGAAGAACTGACTTCTTCCAGTACAATCATGGGCTGAGCACCTGGACAAAACTGCTGGAGGTCCCAGCCCCTGAACTAGGGCAGATTCAAGTAGACCACATCTGCACCGTGCAGGAGAAGAAGTGAAGATGTCCTTCACGTTGCAATGCCAAATCCCAGGTTTGGCATGAGGAGAAGGTGAGCTGCCTCACCCCTGTACCTCCCACCCCATCAGCCCCAGCTGCTGCTGTGCCAGCTCCCAGTCAGCTCCCCACTTGCCTCCAGTCATCTCAGACAAAAAAGTTTGTTGTCCCTCCTCCGCTGTCTCTCTCAGGGACTAAACAAACCCTGTTCTAGCCACAGTGTCTGATAAGAGATTTTTTTTTAGAAAACTCAAATTATTCTTGTTGTTTTTTTTCCTCTGGGTCCTTTCTCCCCCTCAGTGCACTCCCTTCTTCTTGATGAGCAATAAAACTGGACACATCTTTGCTTTAAATCACTGTGGTGCTCAGACCATTACTCGCTGTCCTTTGTAAATGGTCTTTCAGTTTTAATACATCCATGTTGTGGCAAAAATTTTTGGCCTGTATTTCCTCCACTAGTTTAAAGGAATGGCAGAGGCACAGCATCAAAAGTCCTCTGAAGATAAAGACAGATCAATACATACTGCAGCTCCATCTTAGAAATAAATTAGATTGGCTTGAAATTATTTGTTCTCAGAAATCTGTTTAGTAATGTATCTTCCTGTAGACATTTATATATTGTTCAATAATGCTTTCCAGTAACATGCTTGGTACCTACAAGAGAGAAAAGATGTGGGAGTAAAAGGGAACCATGGTGAACCAGTGGAACAAAGAGCTGAAGGTGAGGAAACCATCATGGCCAACCCTCCGAGGTTCCCCATGCGGTTTCAGTGACGTTCTTCAATCTTCATTGAGTCACAAGTGATGATTTTTGCACCTTGGGTGTATTTTCCTAGAGCACTGACACATTTTAACCCTTGGCTCCAACAGGCAGAACGGTGTGTGCACTGCACATCCCCAAAGTGCCATCCCATGGTGTTCCACCTCTGGGCTTGTTTCCACTCTCTGCTCATTCAAAACTTCTCATGCTTCATTGGCATCACTAAATATCTCCACGAGGCAGCAGGGATTTCGTCTGTGGTTAGCAGGGAATTGCACATTTGCAGCACCTCTCAGGGTGTTTGTGTTTGGTCCTGCACTGCTGGCTGAGCAAGTGCCCACAGGGCACAGACACAACCATTTCCTTGCAGCAGTCACTGACAGTTTTGATAACAAATCACATATAAGAAATTAAGGGTGTTGAACCCTCACTGGGTCTCCCCTTGGTGCAGAATCAAAACCAGCGCTCGGGTTGCATGGCTCCATTGCAACAGCACATGACATGCTGCCCGTGCAAACATCTCTGTGCTGATGGAAAGGGGGTCTCACTGAGGGGGCAGAAGTTGTAAATATGAAATGCATTTGTCAGCATCACACCAGTAACAGGGGGAGGTTACCACAAGGTCAAGATAAAAGTGTCCAGAATTGGTGTAACAAGCTGGCAGGGAGCAGCAAGGGAGGCTGCTGCTGCTGGCAGGAATGGTTGTGGCAGTGCAGGATGCAGCTCCGGCTCCCTGCAGCTGGCTCTCCTTTGCAGGTCTTTTTCCTGTCCTTTGAAAACTTGAGAGAATGAATT
Organism: Heliornis fulica; assembly: GCA_013399135.1. Taxonomy (NCBI): domain Eukaryota; kingdom Metazoa; phylum Chordata; class Aves; order Gruiformes; family Heliornithidae; genus Heliornis; species Heliornis fulica. The sequence goes on along the minus strand of VXBZ01007955.1, from coordinate 144,673 downwards.
TCCACTTCTAAACATCTTCCAGGCAATAGCAATTTGTTTACTACCAACCATCTGACATAGAGGTACTTGGTAGCACTGTATAAACCTACCAGGGCTTTTCCTTCCGTCAGACTCCAAGCTAAAAAGGGTTGATCTGTCCTGATCCAGTTTGGCCCCAAAAATGCCTGTGAGGGATTCAGAGCAGCCCTGGCATATGAGCAGGTTGGCTCTGAAGACCTTCACTGTTGTTTCTGACCACCTGATTTTCTGCAGGTGAGTAAGACGACTGGCTGGTGGTCAAGGAGGGGAAAAATCTGGAGAGGACTGAAGCGACTCATTGGTGGTGATGAGTCCCATCTCAGTGAGCAGAACAAGGTGACCATCTTAGGAAAATGATGTTCTGACAATATTTGGGTGGGGTTTTTTTGGGTTTTTTTTAGGGATGATCCTTTCCCATGTTGAAATATTCTTCCCCTGAACTCTTAGAAAAACATATCCTGGTGAGCTGACTCATGGCTCCATGAATCATGGGTTGTTCAATCAATCATCGACTTCTGTTTTTTGAAAGCAGCTATTGATGTTGTATGTTATTAGTTTCTTGGCACCTCGTACTAGGCTTTCATCAAAGCAAAATGCTGATGCAATTAGCAAAGGATATCAATTTATGCAGCAATTCACATTATCCCTCAAAGCTTCATTAGCCTCAGAAGCTAAGGCACTGGAGAGAAAATCTGGGGAAGTGCTTTGTTACCTTCTGCAGCTCAGCCCATCTGCGCCGCGCCGGCGTTACGCTGCCCTTCGCAGCCAGGAAAGGCAGATTTGGCAGCACCGGGCTCCACAGCTCAGGGAGAGGACAACAGCTGCCTCCATCCACCCCAGACCAGCCTGAGATAACCCACACACACGCTTTGCCCAAATCCAAGCTATTGTGTGGGACTGGGCATGTTTTGAACACCAGAGTCAGGGCAGCCAGGGGTGTTATTTGTGAGGCAAAACGTAAAAATAAAATTCAGCTTTCCTGTCCTGGAGACATCACGGATCTCCTGCCGGCGGGTGATGCTCTGCTGCCGTGGCGGTGTGCCCTGACCGATTCCAGCTTCTCCTCTCGCTCCCCACAAACACTCCTGAGGTCAACGAGGTGTAATTGCCCCATTATTTCACAGAAAAGCCACCGACGTCAGCAGGAAGCAGCTGCTGGTGGGATGGAAACCTCACTTAGAGACCCTTTTGCTGGGGAGGTAATTTGGTCTTTACAACTCTGAACACAACCATCTCTTTATACCTGTTTGACTGCATTTACCAGCAAATATTTGGTCTCCAGGTTTTTGGTGGAGGTTTTGTTTTTCTTTCAGCTGAATATTTTTTTTATTCTGTTGATCCACGCTGTTGTCTACCCCGCAGTTCTGAACGTGGAATGCCTTGCCCTTGACTGCACAACACAATACCAGCCTTCAGGTCACAGCTTTTAGAACACTTGATATTGGTTTTTCTTTCCGGAAAGAATAAATAATATTAACCTCTCTGGTTAATAGAAAGGAAAAGGCTACCAGAGGCATGTCAAACAGACACGACTCTAAACCCATTGACGCATGGCTTGACACAAAAATTAACTCACCTCCCAATTAGCTGAGTAATTGAAGTGCATCATCAGATTTCCAGTTCCATCCTGTAGGCAGATTTACAGGTAAGTGGCCTGGTAAAACATCATGGCTGGAGCTGACTTGTATAAAACACAGGTAATGCCCCAGCGCTGTACTTGAAGGTGACAGCTTGGGGTGGGGGACACAGGCTGGGGGCAGCTGGGTCTGTGGCTTGCAGCAAAGCTGGGTCCATCTCTGGACATCCTCAGATCAGGAGTGGTGAATACATTTTAGTCACACACAAAACGTTTGGCTCAACAAAAAGGAGCTGATGAATGCCTCTGGCAGCAGGACACATTACAGCATTCAGTGATCTGTGGCAAGCTTAAATATCTATGGATTTATAGAAAATTACAAGAAGTGATGGCATTTAAGTGACGTCTGGTATAGATGCAGAGCTGGAGGGTACCAGAGAGATCTGTCTCAGTTTGCACACACCCAGTCCAAAAGGCCATCAGCAGCTCCCTTACCTCACAAGGATCCCAACTCGGCCTCAGAATGCATTTTTGTGAGGCTGGCTCGCTCTCTGTACAGCCCTGTCCTTCTGAGTTGGGGGTCTCTTGAATGTTGTACAAACAACTGTAACAGCAGGAGAGAAAAAAAGAGTGCAAACACCAGATACAGGTTACAGCCCTCTTCTCCAGCCGCTTTCTGCTGGAGCTGCAGCCGCCCTGCCAAAGCAGGCAGTGCTATCCATCTGAAGGACACCTCATTGAAGGGATGGGGATGGCAAGTGTGGTCACCATCTCATTTCTTGGAACTCACATTATGGTTTATGGGAGCAGGAGGAACTTCTTGTGCTTCCCTGGGACGGTAAATTAAATTTCAGGCTGGCAAAAGCTGTAGCAGCCCCGAGCAGAATAAATTGTACAGCTGAGAATAACTTTGTTTTCTTACCCTCTCCATTCCAAGTGGCCTTCCCTTTCTACAGATCCAGGAATAGCAACAAAGGAGTGTTATATGTGTTCCCACATGGAGGTGTCCAATGCATCACACCAAAGCAATAAATGTGTTCTGATTTAAATCTAACTGCTTATTAACTATTCTTTCACATCCTTTCATTTAGTTTTACACCTTCTCGCAGTCGCAAGACCCATGAAGCTAAAAAATAGAAAACACAAATAATTGTGCTATTTTTTACTTGTCCACAGTGGCATAAATTATTGTATTTTAAAAAATTTTAGCAGCTTGGGAAACAGCAGGAGTTAGCAGAGGGGGTTTTTAAGTGACCCAGTCCATTTAAGTTGACTCTGCTCTCCAGCTTTCTTCTGGCTTCATGCTTGAAAACACAGGTAAGACCAACTGCTAAAGGAACAGTGTCACTGCGGTGCTGGAGGTGACAACAGTCTGGTTTAGGGACATCAGCATGGGACTTGAAAGATGTGCACCCAGTTTTGGCTCACATGACATTATGTGAGCTCAGGTCCTTCTGCACCAAAATTTTGGCAGCATTCACATGCCTGACAGTGCAACCACGGGGATGCAGAGGCAGGAGCTGGGCACTTACCTCTCCGAGGCAATGAATAGCAGGTTCCCAAGTCACATTAACATAGTGCAAAATTCCAGCATGCACAGACCTTAATGCTAATTCAATCTTAAATTTAATTAGAGGACCACTTTAGAGATCAGGCAGAAAGGGCCTGGTGTGCCCCTGGCAAACACTGCACACCCAGAGCTGTAATGTCTGTGGCACAGCCAGATCATCCCCTCAGCCTCCTGGGATGTGAAGACCCAGAACAAAAACAAATCCCACTCTTAGCACTATGCAGGGGGACACTGGAGCTGCTCTTCATGTTTCTGGATCTCACAGCCATGAGAGCTTAGCTCTGCCAGGACTTCTAGGAGCTTCCCTATTGCTTTTTTTCATTAAGTAGGTGTTTCATCAGTGTCTGTTGGCACCCAAATTTTGACCTAATTCACTTTCCTGATCCAGCTGGGGGTCTCTGTGAGAAAAAGCTAAGATTACTCTGCTCTGAAATCTGAGACACTCGACAAACCAGCAGCTAGGCTGGCTTTGTGGGCTTTACTATGTCTGATGAGGTTATTTTGGTGCTACCTCCAGCTCTCCCTCCCCTTCACACCCTGCCTGTTCCATCCACCATAGGATCATGCACACCCAGACACAGAAAAGCTGAGCCATCTGGGTGTAACTTCAGGAAGAGGCCTTACTGTTCATTAGCACACAGATGGCCAACTGTCCATCGCTGACCACCATATGGCCATCTTCACAGACATCCATCACTCTTGGCCAAACACAATTGTACCTCGTTGAAGCCAAGCAGTGTTTCTGCAGGACAAAGGTGACACCAGGCACTGCAAGGATGTGATCACGTTCTGAATGCCATCCTTTCTGCTTTTTCAGCTGTATTTCATGGCAGATGGCAGACTGCAACACAACTGTAGCATCTCCTGCTTAACTGCGGAACAACTTGCCCTTCTGGCTGCATAAACGCCATCATCGTTCAAGCCCTCTGTGGCAGCTGCAGCAAAACCATAGAGAATTAAGAGACTGTCATTCATATTTCTATGAATCTCTGCAGAATTGATAAAAATTGTATTTCTGGGTAAGATTTGAAAGAATAAAAGCCAGCCATTTAATTAAGAAACACAGCCAGACTGATACCTAGATAAAGAAGCAGCAAAAGAAGTTTAGAGATGACTTTGACCTGCCTCCATGGAGTTAAGAAAGGGCTGTAAGGGCTCCAGAGGGAGAACACACATTAATGCTATCTGATTGGGACCTCTGCCCACACACAGCCTGAGGATATAAGGGGCACAAAAAAGAAACCAAGAGCCTGCCACCAGGAAAGGATTAGGTGAGGAGGAGGAGAAGAATGCTCTCTACAGCTTACCTTTAGTGTCAGTAAGCCAAGACAGTTTTTCCTCATTTCTTCATGTTTTATTTTGGTTTTATTTAACTTACACCTAAGTTACCTCTTCAGACATAATGAACAAAGAGTTAAGCCCTGCTAACAGGTTGACAAGCTTCAAATCTTAAGAGCTTCCCAGGTGACCATTAGATGACTACAAAAGAAAAGGCTGCTGGGGCTTGGCTTCCTCCTCATAAAATGATTTTTGCTTCAAAGGAGCAGGAATGGGGAACCCTGGCAAGACTCAGGCCAGCCAGCTGCCTGCACATGAAACTGCATTGCTTCTTATGCCTGGGAAGATTTCACAATTTCTTCTGAATTGGGCATGAAATGTGATTTCATTTGCAAATTCAAGCTCTGCATCTTTCCCCCTTAGCTTCTGTTGTTAGCAAGGATCCAGATTTTAATCAGAACATCCTGTGAATCCCATTCTAAGTATTTCTGAGGGTAAGCACTTATTCAGGATGAGAGTATCAGTTGCCTCAGCGCAGTGAGTTTAAAAAGGAGGGAGGGCCATGTGCCTGTGAGGAGCCTGAGTGGCTGGCACATCTCTCCTTCCTCTGCCCAGAAAGAAAATTTGCAGAGTTAATTTTTGTTGAAGCTAATTAAAGCTCCAGGTTGGGACAGCATGTACTGTGCACCTGATGGCAAACCACCTCTGTGGCTCATTCAGATTGGCTCCAGCTGGTTTTACCACTAGGTTTATGTTGTTTGTTCATGGAGAGCACAAACAGAAATTTTTAGAGGTTTGGTTTTAGTTGGGTTTTTTTTAAAGAAAAAGAGTTCCAGACTCACTCATTGCAAACAGCAACCTCTAGGTCCATGCAGACAATGAGAATTCCCTGATGCAGGCCTGCAGCTATCAGCAGCCAGACACATCCACTTCCAAAGATGCAAACGAGGACAACAATGCTGCTTTCATAAAAACCTTTCTACAGAGTGCATGACCTTGAAGCTGCCAATTCAGAGACCTTCCTCTGCTTTCTAGAGCTGGAAGATTATTGCACCAGTGAGAACTAACCTGGTCTGGGTGCAGTTCAGTATGACCAAGCTAAACCCATGGTACCCCATCCATAGCGGTTGTGCTCGCTGGGCTGAGGCCATCTCCTGGCTCCCTGGACAGGCACCATCAGGCTGTGAGGGGAGATGTCCTGCAGTGTACTCTGAATTTACTGCACCTGGCCTTCAGGATGCCTCATTAACTCCCTCCTGACAGCTCCTCACACCACACCAGGATGTGTTCCTTTGCTTGTCATCATTTCCACCCCCATCATTCAGAGATGGGAACATTCCACCTGTCCCCCCTGGCAGCACACACTGAGGTGACACCTCTTCAAACCACCGCTCTCCCCAGATGTGGTTCCATAGAAATCCCCATTTACTTCATACTCTCCAGGTGGTTACCTCTGCTCCTGCCTGACTTTCCTCTTCATCTACCTCTACAACAGAAAAACAGCTAAATCATCTGCTGTATCCCTGATAAATCTTAAAATAATTAGATTTCTGGAGTTAAAGAGACCCTAGGCCAACTGCAGAGGAGACATTTATGTTGGGTAAAACTAGCATTAGACTTTCAGAGATCCTTGGGATTATTTTCTCTCAGTATGTTGCACTGTTCCTCACAGCCCAGAGCATCTCTTCATTCAAGAGGATTTGTTGCTAAAGCTCAGGTGTAAATAAGCTGTAAATATTTAGCAAAGTGCAGTGAATTGTCTGGTTAATATGCTGTCAAAGAGCTGCTGGCTCTGACTGCTGTCTAAACAGAGCTCTCTGGGTGGCTGCAGCTCAGCAGGCAGCAGCACATTTTTCTGTCTGAAGGGGCACTTTTACCAGAGTCATCCAGTGGGGTGGTACCCCCTGAGCACCAGCACAGAGGTGCCAGCAGCACTCCTCTATGCAGCCCACACAAGAGATGGGCTGTGCTCCAGCAACCCCTACATCTCACTTGTACCGCTGCTCCCAGGTCCTGCCACAGTCTCTGAATACGTAGGAGCAGGGAGAAAGAGGAGCTTTGTCAGGTTTAGGTGGGAAATGGGTAGAAAGGTGCTCATGGGAAAAATGAGAAACCAGCTGCCTAATGGGAGCTGGATTGTCAGAGTCACCCCTGGCACCAGCGGAGAGCAAACAGCTTGGTGGCATGGAGGGGTCACGGGAGAAGCAAACTGCTGTCACCACTGTGTCCCAAAAGATACCAGAGATATTTGGCACAGGGAGATTGCTGTGATGCTGAACCAGCTTGTGTGACAACCCACGGGGAATGCCAGTTCATTAGTGTGAAAATTAAGACACTTGAATTAAATGCTTCAGTATTGAAAACTTAATTACCGCACCAGGAATTAGTTACATGTAGAAACATCCAGTAAGAAGCAGGTTACAACAGGGCTTCAAAAGGTTATACAGAAACCAAGTCCCAAGAGCTTTCATTTCCCTACAAGCATCTGCTCTATGTCCAGGGGCTCCTGCAATAGGAGTGTGCTGGGTGCTGCCCTCAGCCATTCCGATGCACATGCCCTGGGACTGTGCAGGCATGGCTGGTGTAAAACCAGGATAGCTTTAAAAATGATGTCCTGGTGGATGCAATCCAACTGCCCATTCCCTGGAGCAGAGCAGACATTTGCCCTCATTCCCAGGGACTCCACTCCTGGAGACAAATACACTCAGGAGCTGTCAGAGGCACAAGCTCTGATGTGCAGGTTTGTCCTGCTTGTGCAGACAGTAGTAATGTCACTCTGGAAAGAAAAATGCCTGTGTAGGTGTACCACACATTCAGGTAGTTCACAGCTGCCACAGACCTCAGCAGAGCCAGGATCAGTCCTACAGAGGCCATCCCTTTTTGTTAGCCATCACAGTCCCACTACCAACGCTGCACACCAGAGACTGAAGGGGCAAGGATGTTTCAAGACCAGCCCAGATCCAGACTGAGCAGAGGCTCTGGGGAAGCAGACTCCACAGGGGTATGTGACCCCAGGAACACAAGACCATCAGACCTCAACAGAGGGGATAACCACAGGCAAAGCCCTGGTCTCATCAACCCTATCTCATCAGCCCTGGTCTCATCAGCCCCTGTCTCCCTCCTTACTCATGCTGCCACAACGGAGCATCCTCTTGTGCTCCACAATTACTACAGAGTAAGGAGATAAAACCAAAAGCAATGACAACTTTCAGGGGATATCAGGTTGTGCAAGCATTTACATAGAAGATTAACTTTTCCAGAGGCATCTGGCACTTCTAAGCCAACTCAGAATGGTTGGACCATGTATCTTCTGCGAGCTGCAGGTGTTTTTACTGCAGTAAGATATACTAAAGGTCCCAAGAGCTGCCTCTCAGCTCACAGTGAGGAAACATTTCCATCATCCTTTCCTCAAAGACAGAGAGATGCATCTCAAAAGTCATAAATCCCCTAAAAGACTGACAGCAGGGTGGACACCCTGCATATTGCAACTAAAAGGTCTCAACTTTAGGGTGAAAACCCCCATTTCCTCCCTTCCTCCTGGAGGAAGTCTGTGAAGCTCTACAATGCTTTCAAGAGGCTTCAGACCCAAACCAAACCAAACAATCCACTCCAGGCAGCTCCCTGCCCCTCGATGCAGCACTCCCTGCTGCTGCCCCTCCGCACTGGTGAGGACACCACATCTCCCCGACCAGGAGCTCCTTTAACCTCCATTGCACAAAGCCAGAGAGTGAGATTTTAGGTAGAAGCTCTACCTGGTGCAAGGCACATCCATCACCTCACCCTCATTTATGCCTAGACACCCTTTGCTGCCTGACACTCAAATTCAGCTGACGCCACCAGAGCCAGGCTGCTACCCTGGACACAGCCATCCATTACACCACACATGGGTCTGTCACCACGTCCCATTTGCTTCTCCATACCATATGTTAAACCAGGAGGCTGAGCAGAATCATTTATCTTCTCATTTTTAACATCTATTCTTTTTTATTGTTACTATTAGCCTTTTCCTATCCTCGAGGACACTTGAAAAATGCGGAGGGAGCGATGGCATGGCACAAACTCATCTTTTCAGGTCACTGCTGGCGAGACGGTGACTTTTGGGAATGTTTTTGTGTTGGGTTGGGGTTTTTTTTCCCCTTTTGCTTTTAAGAACAGTGCTTCCCACTCTAATTTCTAAAGCAACACCCTTTCTATCATAGTTGCATCATTTGGGGTGAGGGGATATAAACAACACTATTTTTGCATGAACATATTATTCAAATGGAACAGCCAGCTCCCTACATGACCTTCTAACACAATCCTTTGTGACAAACCATTTTCCAAAATGTTATGTTTTTAAGGCTCTTATTTCCTTAATTCATCTCTGCCGAGCATGCAACATGATTACGTTGCTGTATATACATTAAAACACAATAATTGTATCATGTTTGCTCTGTTTTTCCCTATTCGTCTTTTTAATTAAATTAGCCCTTTAGGATTTTTTTCCTTCAGGCAGCAAATTGAGTTTGTTTGAGAAATTAAAGGCATTAAGATGCTTTCCAAGATAAGCAGAAGCCTTAACAGCGATTTCTACCCCTCTTTCTGAATAGGTAGGATTCTCCCACACGGCAGGGGAATAAATCACCCCCGGGCCATTCTCAGACACACATCTTCTTCTTCATCTTGTTTGCTTTGTTCACTGTGTCATCCACGCACCAGAGGTTTCCACACACGCTGGTGGATCGGTGTCAGCTCTTGTTGCTGACAGAGCGTGCCCACAGGAAGCCCGGGACAGACAACGCCGCCCACTCGCACAGATTGCTGCTATGGAAATTACTATGGCCAAAGGGCAATATTATTATTTTGTTTTTCCATTATGAAACAGAGTACAGTGTGATATTCTCTCCTGCAATGTAAGAGAGCTTAGAAGTATGCACTGCCAGACGTGTGCAGGCTTAGTGTGGGAGCACTGATGCGCATTGTCCCACTGCCAATGTCTCCTCCTCGCTCTCAGGGATGCAAAAATAGAAGACCAGGTTCTTCTGTTACCACCTAAAGCCACTGAGAGCAGGGCAAGCTTGGAACATCCACCCTGCCCTTCCTGCAACCTCTCCCATGTTAGAGGGGGTTGCCCCCGTCCCAGGATTTTGTGGGATGGGATGCTAGAACATCCAGAAACACAAGTAAGGCTTCAAAGTAACTTTATCACAGTTCAGACTCTTAAATAGCACCTTTTAAAGTCAAGTGTTGAAGGAGGTGGTGGAGGAGGTGCAGAAGACAATGGGTAAGTTAACACCATGTGAGTGTGACATACCAACAGAGCTTAACTGGTTCAAACACATTTCTTGAGCATCATCTTCTTGCTTCCTTCCTTCCTCCACCTCCGTTGCTGTCTGCCATTAGTACTAATTGCTGTCATTTTGCTTTCTTTATCTTTCATTCTCACACCCCTTGATCTTTGCTTCATCTTTCATCTCTTATTTTGAAGTTTGAAACAGGTCCTTTACAGACCCAGATGGGCTGGGTGGAAATGTGACTGGAATATGAAACTCTCAGAAGACATAAAAAAATTAAGAAGTCACCTCTGAAAGGCTCTGCAGAAAGTGCTACACACTGCACTCACAGAGCTCTCCTGGTTGATCAAGCTAGTAGCAGGGTCTGAGTTAGCTCCACCAGGAGTCGAGTGCCACTCTTTGACCCTCAAGCCATCCTTACTTTTCTCACTTGTGGTAGTTGGCAAGATCAAAAGTCTTAGCTCACAGGATTAATTCCCAAGTGCTCTCTCCAAAGCTAAGGGAAACAAGATGAACAGGCATATAAATTTGGATTGTTTAAGCTACATATTCCAGACATTAAACCTGTGGAGACTGTTTATATCACCATAATTACTTTCATACAGGCTGTTAAATCCAGATTCGTTAGCTTAGGTTACAATGACCTATACAACATGCTTAAAACTCATTTATCCTATTAAACAGATTTAGAGCTCGCCTCCTTTCAGGAGATGTCAGCAATCCTCGATTTATGATCTGGTCATGCTTTAAGAATAAAAGCAATTTCCTCTCTTACTATGGTAAAAGCCCACTGCCTCAAGGTTGCCACAATACATCTATAATTGAACAGCAACAGCTCTAATCTTCAGCTCAGATGACAAAAGCATGGGCTATCGAAATATGGCCTACCCTGGTGCCTGCATCCCAGGGAGCACTACACCAGCTGACAAGCTTCAGCAAGACCAAGTGCACCTCGGGCATCGCGGGATCCACCACGCTGGGTGTCTCCTGGCAGTGCAATAGTTTCCATTTATGTATCTTAACACATTTACAAAATGAAAACAAAAAATAAAAAAATAAAATAAACCCAGTCACCTTCCTGTTAATGTCCTTGCAAGAGCCAAGATCTTTTGTTTGAACACTTTTCCTTTGAAGTCTGCAGGAATTTTATTTCAAAGAAAGTTTCTTTGAGCGTTCCTAGAAATATGATGACTCCATGATGCACATACTCATACTCTTGGGTGTTGCATCATTTTAGGAATCCAGCTGAATTCTAAAAACACAGACATAAAATAGCCTAAATCAGTCAACATTTTGTCCCAGGAAGGATCCCAGAACTAGAGTCTTTAGGAAAAGTAACCACACTTACATCTGGCCATCAGCACCAATCAGCTGTTTGGGACAAAGACGTGAACTCTTTGAATCAAGAGATGAGATGTGACCCATTTCAATANACAGACATAAAATAGCCTAAATCAGTCAACATTTTGTCCCAGGAAGGATCCCAGAACTAGAGTCTTTAGGAAAAGTAACCACACTTACATCTGGCCATCAGCAACAATCAGCTGTTTGGGACAAAGATGTGGGATCTCTGATTCAAGAGATGACTCATTTCAATTGTATCTATGCAGTCCTTGGTGACCCCACTCTCCTGCACCACCACTTTTATCCAACCCAAACCTCACCATCAGAGCTCTCACCTGAACACATTTCAGACTTCCACAGCCCTTTTCCTTGCCAACAGCCACAGGACAGTCCCACACACTAAGAATTCTTGAAATGCAGAGATAGTCCTTCAGCTGGTGTCACCAAAACTTCCCCACCGAGGCTTTCTGCCATGAACAGCCAGTGACATAACCACAGAAACACCTGATATTTTACCTTTCTTCCTCAGCTTGCAATGCTGGAAGCACACAGTAGATGTGATTGTCATCGGGGTCCCCATAAAGAGAGCAAATGAATCCAGAATAAAAAGTTATAAAAACAAATTAATTTATACCTCACAAAATTTTGTGTCACCTTTTGTCTCACCAAAGCTACATATCTTAAAATCAGCTGTTCACATGAGGTAAGAACAGATGTCAGCCAGAGTAATAAGCACAGAGTAGGATAGTTGGAGCCTCAGGACACCAGCCAGGGATTTGCTTGGTAGAAAGCATCCAGCAGCATTTACTTTGTCAAAACCTGCATCCCAGAGGCTGGATCAGAGGAGTGTGAGTAAAACTTAGTCTTACATCATGATCTCCTCATCTTATAACCCCTGTTAAACTATACATATGTGCATTTTTAATATATATATACACACACACACTTGATAGGTGCAGGGCAGTAAGTGACATTTTAGAGTATTATTTTGGTCCTTTCAGTGCGACAGCCAATTTCTCCAGTCTTTCAGATGCTTTTATCATGCCATATGCTTTTTGTTAGAAATGTCATCTTTGAAAACAGACCCAACTCACAGTGGTTAGTTTGGATTTTCTAACACCCCAGTTTCCACTGCTAGAACTAAACATCCTCTCTTCCCACCCCAAAAATATCTTCCTATTAGCTCAGTCTCTATAGTAAGCAGAGGAGTGTAACACCTAGAGACCGGTCCTTGGGAGCACACACTAGCATCAGCACTAACATCCACACAGCCAGGTTGGCCACAAACATCAATTTACTCTGCAGTTCTCTCAGCCTCACCCTTTGAATTATTTGCAATGGAAGTCATTAGCAAAAGGAATTTATATCTGATACTACACCCCATTAAATAAATAACACATAATTCAATAACATGTTACAATAGAATTATCTTTAAAATACAAAGATCCCTGTAGGAAGAGAACAATAACAATCTTTGATACCACAATTATTTAAGATGTGGTAAAATATATTTGTAGTTAGGTGAAGAGATAGAAAATGACTAGCTAGAACACAGATTTCCTGCGAAATAAAAGTGGGAAAAAAAGAAAAAAAAAAAAAAAGAAGTTGAACCTGCCCCATAGAAGCCTAGTTTAGTATGCCTGCAATGTGCAAGATAATATTTCTATTAAGAAAGTGAAGGAAAAAAAATTATAAAGGTATTTTATAACCACAGCCAACAACAAAGCAACAATTAAAGATTATTATGAAGATTGCTATGCAGAGCAGCTGACTGCTGAGAGGAATTTTGGTTGTATAATGTATAATGGGCCCAAGGGAAAAATTCCAGCCCACCTAAGCAACACCTAAATTAGGTGTTAAGTGGAAAATAACCAGCTCCATCCAAGCTGGTGATGGAGATAAGCTGACTGGCAGCAAGTTCCCTCACCCTAAAGGCTGCCCAGTGGGCCCCCAGCTCTGCCCCCCATTGCACCCACCTTTCCTTTCAGCTCACAAATGGACTTCAGAGATTCACAGAACTGTAGGGGTTGGGAGGGACCTCCAGAGATCGAGTCCAACCCACTGCCAAAGCAGGTTCCCTAGAGCAGGTCACACAAGTCCATGTCCAGACAATTTTTTAATATCTCCAGAGCAGGATACTCCACAAACCCCTGGGCAGCCTGTCCCAGGGTTCCATCACCCCCACTGTGAAGAAGTTCTTCCTCACATTGGTGTGGAACTGCCTGTGGTCCAACTTGTGACCATTGCCCGTTGTCCTGTCCCCACAGGCCACTGAGAAAGAGATTGGCCATCTACCCTTGTCTCCCACACTTCAGATATTGATAAACATTGATGAGATCCCCTCTCAGTCTTCTCTTCTCCAGGCTGAANCACACTGCTGGCTCATGGTCAACCTGACATCCACCAAGCCATTCCACTTGGAGCCATTTGGGATCATGTCCTCCCCAAAACAAGGCACAGACGTGTCCATTTTCCCTAGAAACTATCCCTATCAGCTTCCTCCTCTGTGTTCTCCTCCTATGGTAACAAGAGAGCCTGTGAAGGGAAGGACCAAAAAAAAAACCAAAACCAGGAGAGCCACAAAAATGCAGTTACTAATTTTTTATTATGCACTTCTGCTGACAAATAAAAAAAATGGGAAATAGATAAAGGAAAAAATGAGCAGGAAGATTGACGTAGTCCCCAGTTTTCTGAGTGAAAAATATTTTTGGTCACACTTTCACAATGGAAAGCAACAGTCTAATTAGAGGATTGATATAAACCCACAAGGAAGTAAGTTTCAGTAGCAAAAGCAATAATTACAACACATGTAGAGGACAGGAGGATTTCCAAGCTGGGACACAATTTAAAATAGTGGCCAAACCTGCTGAGCATCCTTGTACATCTCACACTGATGTAAAAGAGACAGGAGGAGACAGAAGAAATACTACTGTTGTGATTTCAATTGTGATTTTGTTCAGCTGACTGCAAGATCAGATCACATGAGCAGGATTATGACAGAAGACCAGAATTTGTTCAGAAAGGACCATAAACCAGAAGTGTGTTTACATTTAAAACCCAGAATGTAATTACTTCCAATTTTCTGCCATCTGAAAAAGAAATGGATCTTGTTAAAGCAAAGCACAGGACAGATGACCAGAGCAAGGAATTCACGAGGATGAGATTTCTTTCCAAATACCACAGCCTTTCAAAGCCAGATGATGTGACAGACAGTGCAAAAAGAGGGTAGGGTAAATGCAGGCAGGCTGCCCAACCTCTTGGCATTAGTGTTTTACAGTAGGGCATAGGGACAACCCGCAGCAGAGAGCATCTGATGCTCCCAGAATTAATTCAGGCAAGAGGAGTAACCAAAACATATCTGACTGTGGACACTGGACTCCAGTAAAGCCAACCTGAAGACTGACCTTAGACAAGTGAGCACAAGCTCTCCACACACAGCAGGAGGAGCAGGAATGCAAGAAATGGGCAAAATCTGAAGTTCTTGAAACTCAGACCAGAGTAAGAAATCGTACAAGAAGCAGAAGTGCAATCAGAGTTTACTAATGATTAAAAAGTTTATTAATGATAAAGCACAAGCATATACAGGCAAAGCCCAGAACCACCAAGGCAGTGGCATCAAATTAGCAGCTGGTATACTTACAATTGCTTTCTGTAATACTGTGGGAAGGAAATTGTTTGCTTCTTCATGAAGGTCTTGATTTGTCTTTGTTCATTCCCAACCCCAACTAATTTATGTTGCTTAGTCTAGCGAAAAGGACACATTATAAACATTGCAACTGCACTTCACAAAAGTTGAAGGAAAAAAGGTCAATCATTTCTCTGGTCCTAAAGCAACCAAAATAAACCCTGTACTGGACTGAAGCTGCCATCAGATTGCTTTAGACTCCTAAATCTTTCAAACAACAAGAATACGTGCAGCTTATTATAATGTTTTAAAAGGTTGTTGATCCTCAAGGATTTTTTTTTCTTTCACAAAATAGGTTGGACATATGTATGGCAGTGGTGCCTTTTGAAGCAGACAAGACCAACATAACCTCATGAGGTACCTTACTCAGAAGGCAGGATACAAAGACATCAGGAAAATACTGAAATTGCTCTAGAAACACCCCATCTGGGGATAGCTTTCCATTTCTGTTTATCCACCACTTTTCCTGAATGTTAACTCTAAACACAAAGATTTTCCTCTGTTTGCAAGACAGTGTAAATGCAATTTAACAAAGACAGTAAAATAAATAGCAGTGTCTTAAAATAGAGTTTTCCCCAGTTATCTCATCAAGTAAGACAAATGCTGATGGATACCTTAAAGGTCCTTGCTTTCAGCTTCTGCTGTTCTTAGTGCCCTTGGGATAGACTCAACACTCAGCATCTTACTGATGAAAAAGTCATAGAACCAGAGGGGCAAGTAACAGAAGATGCAGAGGGACATATAAGCACCTTTGCCAGGGGTGTACAGGCCGTGTGGTCTCTTGGCCAGCAAAGCATGCAGGATAGCGCTGAGCACGGGGGAGAGGTCAGCATCACAGTATGCAGGCATGTGCAGGAGGTAGCTCTTCAGCCCCAGGAGGTAGTCCTCACCGTAGTCCTGCCTTGTGTCTGCTGGGAGGTTCTCCATCAGCTCCTTTTCTTGCACATCCCACAGGTCAGATGTGCCTTGTATACCTGCAGTAACATCAGAGAATTGCAAGTGGGTTTGGGTGCAGATTAAAAAAAAAAGTTTATAATTAATAGTCAGTACATTGTTCTAAACTGGCTCAGTGAAGAGCAGAAAACAGATGTTGTGCTGGGAGTGTTCTTTACCTGGAAGAGAAGGAAAAGCATGAAGCGTCATGACAATAAGCACAAGGTTCATGGTTTGGTTACCAGCTCCACGTACACAGACTCTTCATTTCATGGGTGTTTCTAATCAGTGTTTATTAACAGATGTGTCTGTGAAAGACAGGCAAACTAAAATCCACAGGATTCACTTGGTTTGGCCAAGTGCTAAGCTCCTCTTTCAGAAGTGACAGCAGTATTTCAATAACTGGTTTCATGAAGGATAAGACTTGCATTAGATTCATTAGGGTTTGGGGTTTTTTGTTTGTTGTTTGTTTTTTTTTGTTAAATCACACAGGTTCTGTCAGAGCCCAGTGCCCCACAGGAGCCATTTCCAGGAGGAGAAGCATTCAAGGATGCAGGGTTTTACAAAGAACCACTCAAAGAACCAACCTATGTTTTCATCAACATAGAAATTACATCCATTAAGTCAACAGGACTTTGAGTAGGCAGCAGTAGGACTTGATGTTGTCCTCAGGTAGCTTCCAGGCATGACCATAGGGCAGAGACCTGTGAGACACCCATCTTGCTCTCAGGTGGGCACAGGGTGCAGTAGAATTTGAGCCTGCAAACCACATGGGCTCTGCAGAACCTGCTCAGAGCAGTGGAAGGAGGGTTGGGAAGGAAACCAGCAGAAGCACAGCAGAGTGAAGGAGCAGAGAAGACAGCTTAGGGCCATATAGAGTAACGTTGGCAGCAGCTAAGCAGGATAACGGCTATTGCTGCAGATAATTCAACACAAAACTCAATAAAGGGAGCTCCAACTCAGAAAGGCAGGACTGACAGCAAGTCCTGAAGCTCTTAGACAGGACAATAAGTCGAAACTCTAAACCAGCCTCACCAAGATGCTCAATGTTTTTTAAACTTCGACAAAGCCAGAGCAGAGGGGAAGCACCACCTGCCTGAACACCACCCTGGCTCAAAGCAAACTCTCCCCTCGGCCCAGGGGAAAGGCAGAGGCAGGCAGTGTGCAGAACTGGAGGGAACAGCTCTCACTGAAAAATTGCAGACCTTCATTTCCCTAACCAACATGAAGAATAGAAAAAAAAAAAATCCAACTGCCAAGAGTCACTCAGGGCTCTGTTTGAGCACGTTGGACTACAGGGAAAGACACGAGGCAGAAAACTACCCAAAATGCCAAACACCAACCTGTTCGGAAGCCTGATGGATGAATTGCAGCAACTTTAATTCCCCATTTGGAAAGCTCTTGCCTCATTACTCCAGAAAACATGGACAGAGCTGCTTTTGATGCACCATATGCAGCATACCTCGGTAGTGGAATGCCTCCTGCAGGAGCAATATAAACATGATAAAGCTCGGCGGCAGCTCTTTCCAGCCTTTATTTTTGTGATTTAGAAGGAAGATTATAGCACAACCAAAATTATGCAGCTCTCACTGAGGTTAAAGACAAGCCAGTGAGGGAGTAATTTCTTTCTGGAGGTTAAA
Source organism: Heliornis fulica (assembly GCA_013399135.1). NCBI lineage: Eukaryota > Metazoa > Chordata > Aves > Gruiformes > Heliornithidae > Heliornis > Heliornis fulica. The sequence continues at coordinate 127,356 of VXBZ01007955.1, read as the reverse complement.
AAAAGTGAAAGTTGTAAATTAGCAGGTGGTTGTAGCAGTTACGCTCAGTTACACCTGATAAGACACCTTGTATGGCAGAAAAAATAAACTGTATTGCATTTAAGGGTAAAACCTGCTGAAAATTACAACTGTTGGTTTCAGGAACACAGATAATGTTTTATTTAATATAAATAGCGAAACAATAGTTTAATGCTGCTGTTCTTGTTGTTACTGTAGCATGAATTTCAAGCTCCTACTATAAACCACAGTTGCAACAGAGTAAGCAATCCCCATTCTAGCTTTATAAAGCCCACCTATCTTTCAGTTCTTTCCAGCTAGTTTCTGAAAGACCAGAGACAACAGTGTAAGAGTGGAGAAAGCCTCTGTGGACAAACCAAAGTTGGAATCACATCTCCCAGGCAACAGGACTCTCCAGGATGCATTATGGGTCTCCTGTCTGTATTGCATCCCATCTTCTCAATAACAGCATTTGTTCAGATGGAGAGACAGAAAACAGCCAGCATTTTAGGAAATCTAAAATAAATCCATATTTTTTTTTCAAAATAAAGCTTCCAGAAAAGAATATCTTCCTACAGATATTTCCTTTGTTCCAAAAACTGGCCGATTGTCACTTCAGAAAAGTCCAAAGATGCTTAGACTGGAGCATCTTCCCCTTCTTCAGCCTCATCCTGCTTCTCCCCTACTTTGTCTACAAGGTCAGTGTTAATCTCTGCCAGATTTTGGGGTCATCCCAGCCACCACAGTCTGTGTTGGGACAGCAGGAAGGAGGGAACAGAATCAGCAACCCTTCTCCTCAAGACATGTCACTCCTCCTGCCTGCATTGGCTGGTGGGGACATCTCCAGGTACAGCCTCCACTTCCAAAATTACACTTTTATCTCAATGTATTTGAATCCTTTAAAAGGCTTGGATACCAGGGAATTTTCAGGTGGGCTGCTGGTACCATTTATTGGGTTTTGTACTGCAGTGACCAAGGTATCACAGGAGCTTCTTCAAAGGAATGACTCTGTGTAAGAAATCAGGCCAATTAGATGTTAATTATTCTTCTGTATTCAAGCTTATTCTATCTGAATAAGCTTGAGCTTCAATTGGTCTGAGCCAATTGAATCACATTCCTCTTCCCTCTGAGGTCAGGCTAACCTGAGTCCAGTTAGATTAGCTCTCTATGCAGACAGGAATAGATTTGGTACAACGAGACCTCACTAACTTCTCTGCTAATGTTTTACCAAAGGACCCTCAGACCCAGCGTTAAGAGGAAGATATTTACCCAAACCAGCCCGTGTGCAAGAACACCTGTGAGAGCAGCTATAGTTTAAGCAGAGTCATTATCAACCCCTGTAAGGGCAAATGATTCAGTACAGGGAAGGTCTCCAGTTCTCCCTGAAAGGCAGCTCAGGGTTTCATGCCAAGAGGTAAGACATGTGCCCCAAAACAGCTCAAGTGCAAGCTTCACTTGGGTGCTCAGAGCAAACAGAGGTCTGTCCTCTGTCTCTGTGGTTGCAGGACCTGGTGGGCTGAGCAGCACCAGAAAGGTCCTTCTAATGATTAGTCCCAATTTAGGTGTCAGCAACAAACCACGCACCCAGTCATGCAGATACAAAAGATACTGGGGATTGGAATGGAAAGCAGAGGTCAGCAATATCAAATCTGGGCTGCTGCCACAGTATAAGCCATGAACGCAAGGTAATGCTTGCACAGGCCACCACAGCAATACAGCACTACTGCATGGGCACAGAGCACGCAGAAGTAAGGGTCCAGCAAGGCAAGGCAAAGGAGGATCTGAGAAACAGCTGATATGGCAAATCCTGAAGAGATTTTAAACAAAAATACTTTCCAGCTTCATGACATCCTGCTTCTAGCAGGTCTCATTTTCAAAGGAGCATTCTTGCTCCTCAGCAATTGGTTACCAGATACTGTGTTACTTCTGTTCCTGCATCTTAGTATCTCAGCTGTCCTCCTAGAACAGGAGGTCATGATACAAAGACATATATGTAGTGAGGACAGAATCGAATTTATGGGACAAAACTGGAGAGCATATTATAATTATATATTATATATTTGTTATAGACTGTTACTAACAGCACATCATGAACTTATCCCAAAGTAAGTTTATGCTTCATTTTTAACCTATTTTTAAAAGGGCAAAGCTTTAGCTGCAAGCAGTACAAATGGAAGAAAATCTGTCTCTGTATAAGACAGCTTTGAGGCATCTCCATCATGCAGTTCAATGACACACAAAATGAGGTGGTCATGGACTTCTACTGGAACGTGTTACAGAAACATCTGAGATGTATTACCCATGTTTCTGGAAACTCAGAGAGCTATCACTCTTAGCACCTATAACTCAAGACCTGAAATTTACTGTCTTTATGTAGCAATGTATTTTCAGCCATATTAAAAACTGCTGCTTCAAGGGTTGGTTTCTGGGAATAGTCTCCCAAACAGAAGAACCACCTGCATATATTACCCAGACAACAATTCCCTAGGTGTACTGACAGAGAAGACTGACCAACACCTCCCTCAGCACTTCCTTTTGCCAAGGAAGTCAGTTGTTTTCCTTGTTGCACCACAAAATTATTTGATGCTTTAGTTGAGCTCACCTGCCATGCTGGACACATTAACCAGCCTCCCCTGGGATCTCCGAAGTAATGGTAAGAAAGTCTTGGACACTTCCACAGCCCCGAAGAAGTTCACTGCCATGCATTGCCTGAATGTGCTCATGGGGAGCAGCTCACCATCAGCGGGGAAGCCCAGGACACCCGCGTTGTTCACAACTCCCCAGAGCCCTGGGGAGAGGAGAAAGCACAGGGCTGCTATAGAGCAGGAAATCAACTCTGTAAAGATAAAACTGATGATCTGAATGGTGCCTTGAGATCAAAGCAGAGATTATCTACAGATAATCCCCCTCCTTGAACAGTCATCACCATTTTTCATGTCCCAGAAAGCAGGATTCATCAATATAAATACTGACTGCCCGGTCTGCAGCATGGATGTGTCCTATACACATACTCCACAATGCAGTCAACAGGTAAGAGATGCACTCTGTAGGCAGGTACACCAGTACACCCATCATCACAGTAAAAAAAATCCATACCTGTACNGTCCTATACACATACTCCACAATGCAGTCAACAGGTAAGAAATGCACCTTGTAGGCAGGTACACCAGTACACCCAAAAATCCATACCTGTATTTTGCACCTTCTCTGAGACTTTTAGATAGGCTTCCTTGACCTGGGCAGCACTGGTTATATCCAGCTGCAGAAGAAAGAGTCTCTGAGAACAGGTCCGTCGCAGCTCCTCAGCTCCAGGCCCATCCTTGTTCAGAACCCCAGCAAACACAACAAAACCTAAGTTATCCAGGTATTTAGCCAGTGCATGTCCAATCCCTGTGTCACTTCCTGAAAATGTGAAAGAGAGACTTGAAAAGTCAATCTGTCCTACACCATCATCTAAAGAGTGGAAAGAAAAATGGGGGAAAAAGACACACATAGGAAATTCATGGAAATGTAAACAAAAAGTCACAAAAATACATATTATAGCATTAAGAAAAGTTCAGATCTGAAGGTTTGAGGAGCTGAACCTCTGTGTGTTCCACAGGGATTGATAGACCATGTAACTCCTGGCTCAGAGTTAATATCATCAGCTCATGCTCTACCACTGACATATTCCAAGACTTTTTTCATATGTACAGAGGAAGTAAACATCAGATTAAGTTTACACAAATATTCAGATTGATAAAAAAGCATCTAGAGGAAAAAAAACCACAAATATTTAAATTTGAAATCTCAGATGGACAAAGCAATTATAGGGCATTGGAATTCAAATAAATTTTGGGGTCTATTTCTAAATTCAAAGAAAGAACATTATTTTTATTCAAACAGCTACCACTCAGATTTATCCTTCTAATAAATACATTTTTGTCACAGGCTCCCACCAAGCTGTTATTCAGATCCTGCTCCTGCACTAAATACCCAGAGTCAGCAGAATCTGACTGCTAATGAGACTCATTCATGCTAGATGTTCATTTCTGGGTTCTGTCTTTAACTGAGATTTTAGTCCTGAAAGGGTAAAAAAAAAAATTAATGCCAGGTGAACTTAGAGAAGTATGTACTGAACACCTGGGTCAATCAGTGCAAGAAGTTGAAAAGAATTATTCATTGTCTCCTTAGTAGTTTTCTTTTAAAAAAATGCATTTTTGAGGCCTGCAGTTTGTTGAAGATGCACCAGAGCATCACATATCACACTCAGCTTTTCACCACCCTGACCTGAGAAAAGCAGAACAAACCTGCATTCCTGGAATTCCTAAAGAGACATGAATAATCCCATAGTCATGACATATATCTGGTTTTGGGGGTTGGGTGTCTTTCCACCTTTTTCTTTTAGTGAAGAAATCCCCTGTTGCTGGATCAAACCCTTCCCCAGAAGCACACAGACCCAGAGCTATGTGTTACTCAAGTTTTACAATGCAGCTTTAACTCAGGAAGGGTCAAAGTTCTCAACAAATAGAGATGGGGGTAGCAAGGCCAAGAAGGAAATAAAAACCAACATTTACCCCTGCTGGGTTTGTCCACAGCTTTTATCAAAACCAGCCTGAATTCAGTTTCAGAACTTACTGAAGTCTGAAGAAACCCTCATAAAATACAAGCAGCAGANCTGAATTCAGTTTCAGAACTTACTAAAGTATTTATGAGAGTTTCTTCAGACAAGAAGCAGTTTGGTGTCTACAGAGACAAAATTGAGGATTCCACAGGCATACACACCTTGCTTCCATGTCAGAACCAACAATTCGTGAATGATTAGATTTATTATAAGAAATAATGAAATAAGAAATATATGTCACTACTGACTGTAACTGAATCCTTACTGAGAAGTTATCACTGACCCACGCTGAGCAGCAGCAATGCCACCACACATCAAGAATGAACAGACTGAGTTAACTCTGAGGAAACTCGTCCCACCACACACAGAACAACCAAGGCAAGAATTCCACAATTCCTGCTACTTCAGATTTTCATAGTAACTTAGTTTTTAGGGAGGCTAGCTATTGGGTCTACCAAACTACACTAAAGTGTTTTCATGCCCCAGAGCTTCTGGTTAAAGACACTGAAGCACCCATCGCTCTCAGCAAGAGGCTCGGTAGAAAGATCTCACCAGTGCCTAGAAGGCTGCTCACATGCCTGGAGTTATTCATGTGAAAAAGCATTTCGAACACTGAGCAGAGTTATCCTGTATTGTGGCAGTCAGCTGAACTGCCACTTTACAAAAATAACAGCCATAAGCACCCCTACCCTTTGCTACATCCAAAGAGGACCAGGAGAAAATGTGACAAAACCCAGAAGCAGCATAAAGACAAGTCCATCCTCTGGCCAAAGGCAGCTGTCTCACGAGCCATACGTGGCAGCTGCCCAGAGCACACCCTGCAGGGCTGAAAGCGGGAGAAAGAAGAAAATAAACCCCATTCACCATGAAGCACCTGCATCAGGTCTTGTCTAAATTAGAGACAATGAGACAAAAAATGGTTTAAAGGCACCTTGCAGCTGCACCCATATGCCAGAGTTGGTAAAAGGGAATAGCACTGCTGAGTAATTTAAGAGAAATGTGATGAGTAAAACTTTCACATCAGTTGATGGAGGGTTTGATTGATTGCAGATCAGTCTGGATTCAAAGACAAGAAGTGTCTCCTCACATGTGCCAGCTATCAGAGGTGTCCAAACTTGCATTTCTTCAGGACAGTTGCAGCACAGGTACAAAGAAAGCACATTCACTCGCTGGAACATACCCAAACATACTTCACTCCCCTATAATGCTCTAATCCAAACTCTCTAGAGCAGGTAAGCTCCAAGAATGCTTTTTCCTAAAAAACTTCAGTCTTAAACAAAAGAGAAAAAAAAAAAGAAAAAAGATGATGGCCAAACGCAAGCTCCACCCCTGTGTTTGTAGGCTGGGAAAGGAATGCTCTCTATCCCCCACCTGATATTCATCTTCATCTGATACAGCTGCAAGGAGGAACCCAACAGGCAAGTAATCCCTGAAGGGAGAACCTGCTCCTTATCTTGTCCTTTCTTATCTTTTATATTTAACCCCCATGTTAATGCTTGTTAGGCAAATCTGAATTATTTCCAGATGCCCCTATAAAACAAAATGAAATTCTGCAAGAAAAAGCTATATAAACCAGAGCAACTTAATTCAGCTTTACAGAGGGGAAAAATATAAGTTTAAAAAAAAAAACCTCACAAGTTAACAGTGCAAGCAGCAGTTGGCAGACACCCTGGTTTATTTGTGTTAATCAAACCTTTAAACAATATCTAAAGTTTTAGAAGAAACAAGAGAAAAGCCATAAAACTACAAAAATTCCATCTTTACAAACCAGAAGTAGGTTTTTGAGCAGATCAGAGTATTAATAGAGACTGAATTAATTAGCTCCAAAGTTTCACTGCTAGTGAAGGAAATTACTCACTCCTGAATGATTTCATACATAGTTGCAAAGAGATGGCACCAAACCAGTGTCTTGCGATATATACATGATATACACAGTGTGTGCTGGGTAAGCATACACACCAAAAGATAACCACACATCTGCAACCACTGCAATAAATTTAATTAAACAAAAGTAATGTATGAATGTAGTGTTCTAGGGGCTTCCAGAAATTAACATCTCTCCTAAAACATTAGACCATCATAAGTATTCTTATGCTTTTTGCACCAGCTAATTTCACAAGTATGTCTAAAAAGCTACTTGTAAAGATTAAATGAGACAGTAAGAAATAATAACATCTATTAAGATGCTTTTCTATTTAATTTCAGAACACTTATTTACCTGGAAAAAAAAATCTCTGGCAAAGCTAGTAAAATAAGCAAAAAGAAAACAATAATAAGAGGAACCCTTACGAGCATTCATTTCCTAGATACCTAAGCCAAGGACACAAACTTTTCCAGCCCACTTGTGAGAAAAGCCAGTTTCTGCTTCCCAGAGCCCGTCTGTGGCACCTTACCTGTGATGAGCACGGCTTTGTCACCCACAGGCAGCAGCACCCTGTCACCCAGGTACATGGAGGAGACGAGGCAGGCAGTAGCAAACACCACCAGCCCCACACCAGCACCCAGCATGGCCATGCAGAGCAGCCCCAGCAAAGCGAGCAGAAGGCTCCAGACCAGCACATTTGGTTTCTCTGCCAGGTTCCTCTTGGCCATACAGAGCATGGTCATCCCAAAAAACAGGGTGACACCCATGCAGAGCCATCCAAGGGGGCTGCTGGCAAGAGCATCCATCAGCAGGGGCAAGAAGCAGGCACAGGCACCCCACCACTGGCTGGGTAAAAGCAGGTGTTGCTAAATGCAGCATGTGTTATATAGGAGCAGGGGGTGGGGCAGAGAAAGGGGACTCTGTTTAAAGGTTTGACATAATCTCACTTACCCTTGACATCAGCAAGAAGCAGAAGCCTTCCTTTTCTTACCTTTTATTCCTTCTGCCTGACAGCTCCACCTTCTGAACAATATGCTGGCTGGATAATGATTGGGAATGGACATGATGTAACAAGCGCTGGCTTCAGGAAAAAATTAACTGCTATGTTTTATATGTTTAAAGTACATTTTCCTAGGCAGTTAAAAAAGAACAGTTTCCTTTATGGGAACTAGTTGGAATTTCCTCCCTAAAACTTCAGGTGCAGTTTTAGTGGAACAGTTTTTTTGAGGGGAGGTGACAAGAACAAGTCTGGGCAGGGGCTATTTACTCTGTAGTGCAAACTGTGGCTTTATCACACATGGACCACCCTCCTCTTTCAACGAAGAGCCCAAACTGACCTTCCTGTTTAGTGCTGGCTATTTACCTACTCCACATTCAGTGAATACCTATGGCTAACTGACATGCAAGGAGGCTGGCAGGCTGGGAAGGGGTGATTATGGGTGTGCCATTAAGGACTTTGGTAAGTAAAAATGCTTAACACACCTGAGACTGAGTCTTCAGTTGACCTCCAGTGACAACATCCACCCCAGTTTTGACAGAAATCACTTGTTCAATATCCACAGCAAGTTGGGGAAAAGAATCTAATCAATTAAATGTATTTGAGAGATTGAACACCTACTGTGATGTACTCTAAAAGGTATTCAAACAGGAAGAGACTTTTAAAATCCATCCAGCTAAAAGGATTGAATTGCAACTTAAACTTCTTTAACTATGCTTAAAAAAATCTCTGTTAACTGGTTTGAGAGATCAGCCTGAGTTATCACATGTATCACAGCTAACATGTATGATGTAACTGGTTTTCTGAAATAAAATGTCGTGCTGACCTGTTTTATTTTAGACAGACACGGGATTGAAGCACAGGGTGCAATCCTAACATGAAACACAGGCATATTACCACTCCATTCTGCCTTTGGGGTTTTATGGGATGCCAAATCTGTTAAATGTAAGATTTTACAGCCAGTAAAAATGTTTACATTCCTCTGTAGGTAGTTTACATTAGGAATTAGGTCACTTTCTTAAAAGAACATCAATCTCAAGGTCTGCTTCTCATGCATTACTATTGTGAACACTCCTTCATCCATCCTCCTGCTAGTGCACAAAGTGTAAACTAATTTCACTTCTCTCTGCCATTTACTGCTTCAGCTTTTACTAGCAGGCTGGTCTGTAAGTCAAATATACCTCACCTCTCATTAAGGCATCTTATTAAAGATTTCCTTTCTGAATTTTGCTTTTCTGCCAATTTGGTCTTTATTGCTTGATTCAAATGATCATAAAAGCACTGGTATTTAAAGCATCTGCTCTCACACGTGAGGATACAGCAAGTTGGAGGTTTGCAGAGTAGGATGAGGGGCAGAAATGATCACCTACAGCCTGATGTCTGCCCAGGGAACCCCTCATCATGTGGGGACAGAGGCTGGCAATGTGCCAAGCCATGGTGACCACCATGGTTCCCTTCAGAGCAATCTCCATTTGAATTTTTCCCTCTCCTCCATGGTCACTTGCTACGTCCCCCCACTCAAAAGTACAGGTGCACATGCACACCCTCTTCCTCACACACCAAATGGGGAGGGTGAGTGGGGGGATACCCAGACTGCTGGGGATGCCATATGCATGCACTGTACTCACACCTGTGCACTGACACAACACCCACAACACCTTATTTCACCCTTCCTGATAGTTTTGCTGGAAAAGATGTGGCTCCTCCAAATTATCAGGATGTCATCACATCAACACGTGTCTGTGGAAGATGGATTGGAGCTAATTGGTTTTGAGCTAGGCTTTGCCAGGTAGGATTTGTAGGCTTGGCCTACCTCTGCCAGGACATTTGTCTTTCTTTCCAGCTTTTCAGAGCCATTTCACAGTAACTCAGTGCCCTGGCAATCATAGAATCATAGAATCATAGTATCATAGAATGATTAGAGTTGGAAGGGACTCCCAGAGGTCATCTAGTCCAACCCCCCTGCAAGAAGCAGGGACACCCCCAACTAGATCAGGTTGCTCAGGGCCTCATCCAACCTGGCCTTGAACGTCTCCA
>VXBZ01007955.1:24513-117713 GCA_013399135.1 Heliornis fulica | reverse complement strand
AGGGCAGAGTAGAGGGGGAGAATCCCCTCCCTCACCCTGCTGGCCACGCTGCTCTGGATGCAGCCCAGGATGCGGTTGGCTGCTGGGCCGTAAGAGCACATTGTCGGCCATGTTGAGTCTCTCATCCACCAGTACTCCCAAAAGTACTCCAAAATCTACACATTCTGTACCAAAGCCTGAAAGCTGCTTCCACAGTCAGCTCATGCCAACACCAGCAGAGAAATTATTCGGATCAGCCTCCTGGCTGAACCGTTCTGTTGTAGGGTTACTTACCCTCACTGAGCACATTGATTCTGTGCTTCTTTCTAACTGGGACATTGCAGACTGCAAGTGCACCCCACCATGTCAGCCTCTTCATGTAAAGTGGTAACTTCTGAATGTCAGTTAAAGCAATGGCAAAAGAACATGACTTCATGGAGAACAAGCCTTCCATGGAAATCCGCAACACGAACGGCCAGGCCAGTCTCTACACATTCTCTTGAGTCCAAATCCAGGTTGTTCTCCCAATTCTAGAGTTGCAGTATCTTTCACCCAGTGCAAGATCACTGCAGAAGACTTTCCCCAGGACAAAGCAAGGACACCTCTCCAGTGCATGGGATCTTTATCACAAGCATCACCTCGTTGACTCCACCTTCTCATTCTTTTGGCACTTCACCCCAAATATTACTCTACGTCCTTCCCATTTCTTTAAGCTTTTCTCCTGTCATCGTTTGCTGGCTTTGTATTTTGCAGCATGATGGCTTCAGCCTGTACTTTCTATTTCTGTTCTTAACACAACAAAGGGCAAAATGTTCAGGTTCCCCTGTTCCTTTGAAATGTGGTGAAGCTGAGCCTGTTCACGACTGCTTTGAAATGTACCACCACCAAGCTCTTTTTCTGTTCCACCACAGTAATGAGCACTCTTCTGTCTTTGCCTTTCATGGCTCCATTTCTGGCTCAGAATTTTCCTGATGCTTATTTTTTTAAAGCCTTTGTGACTTTCCAATATAGTACAAGCTTCCAGTTCAACCATGAGGCCTCCAGCATGTCTCTGTTACATTTCCTTGTCTCGTTTTTCATTTCTTTGGCCACATTTCTCGTGTGCTTTCTTTGTACTTTTCAGTAATTTAGTAGTCAACATTTTTCTTTTCAGCACTTTCCTTTCATCCAGAAATACCACGTGCCATAGCCAATTGTTGCTGTCTGTTGATATTCTTCTGTCCCAGCTGCAACTTGTATTACATTGTCTACAAGCACAACCATTTTTCTTCTACATGTCCAACCTCTATCTCAGATTCCTCTGCCACTGACAGTCTTAGATTTTTTTTTACTTCAAGCTAGAATTTCTCACAGAACTCTTCAGTTTTCCATTTTGTTTTATTTTATTTGCTGACTCGGGCTTTTTTTCAGCTGTGTAATGAAAAACTGTCAATGAATGTCATGTGCTTTTGTGGCTTGGGTAGAGGATCTGCATTTCAAGTCCTGTATGGAAGTTCTTGGCTACAAGGCTTTTTTTTTTAAATAATTTCATCAGAAAAATAGGTTGAAATCTCACTGAGACATTATCCAAGATAGAAAAATTATTTTCATTAATAAATACATTATGAGCAGAAAAAAAACATGAAAGTATTTACTTTGATTGACTAATAGCTTCTGAGAGTACATCAACACCTTCATATATTTGGATTTTGGTGGAATTCATGGCTCCATGAGTGCATGTCTGGTTGTAGGCCTTGGATGCAGAAACTATTGAACTTGCATACACAAAACTCATTTCAGCAAACAGATTTTGCTCTTACAAACACTACTGAGATGCTACACAAAGGTTGAGATAATCCTCTGCCTTCAGCCTGTTATCTGTTCATACCCTCAACTTGAAGCTCATTAATTGTTCTAATAAAGATTGCAGACAAGTACCTTTGGGAATTAAGATCTCTAAACTCACAGGCATGCACTGAATAAGGAAAAAAGATTATGTGTAACTGAAATTAAGGCTGTGTAACCTCTCCTTTGTCTTCAAACTGTTTAATAGGCCCTTAGGGAAAAGAATTCCTGTCAAACAAAATATATATCCATTAAGGTAAGAAATATATTTTACCTCTAAGTTACTGAAGTTTTGGGATTTAAAAATGTAGTGGTTGTGGATTCAAAGATGGGTGGTAATTCCTGAATATCACCTGGCAGTGAAGAAACAGCTGTACCACATTATTTCTCAATATGCGATTCAAACAAAAGCTAATAATAATCACAGCAATAATAATTACTTCCTCAGCTAAATCTCCCATTACTTTCTCAACTGTAAAAACCTCAGAGTGAGAAGTTTCCATACTGATAGCCAAGCTGGAACTGTAAATCCTTTTGGCAGGTATCAAAACAAAACACACCTTAGTACTATACAATCTTCACTAGAAATAATTGCAGCCTGCATTTCCCACGTGCATCCAGTGTCTGCAGAAGCCCTATCCTTGCTTTGAAGCAATAGATCTGGTAACAACATGCCATATGAAATGAAGCCATGCAAGCTCTGCTTTGGTATTTACATGAACTCTAATCACCCTCTGTAAATTTTCTGCAATAGACAAAACATCTTAGATCAGAGAAATCATTAAGATTATGAGCGCTCCTTTCTATCTGGAAGGGAGGTTTTATCCTCTAACTCCTCAGACACCTATGGATCTCTAAGCTTTCAGGAACAGCTAAAAGTAGATTGCACTCTCCAAAATAAGTCATTTTTTGTCAAACCAATTGACATTATTTTCCAAAAAAAGGAAAGAATCAGAAAACCTAAAGGCAAGTAGGTACTTTTCAGGAAGTTAGCCACGAATCATCTCTGGGTTATCCTCATGAGAAATTACCTTTGCCTGCCTTTCCTCTGTCATCTAATAACATGAAACAGCTTTCAGAGAAACATCAGTGTTAGAGAAGAAAAGATACCAGTTTATCTTAGTCCACTTCCCTGACAGCAACAGACTCTTCCCTAAAATTTCCTTTGGTACACAGAGAGTGAAATTACAGCCCTGCCTAGGACAGAACAGGGCATGGCGGTGCATCAATACATGAGAAATAAAGACGTAAGCTATACTCTGCACTGGAAGATTAGCTTGTTTTTCCAACTAGATTTTTATTATATCTATCTATTTCCTTCCCATTTCTACAGCTTTGCCTCTCTGAAGTTAATGGTGGCATCTATCTGCCCAGTACACAAAGGACAGTGTGCTAGCCCACAGGCTGCCTGTTTCTTCGCAGGTGCTTCCTGAAATGCAACTGCAGTTTTTGCCTGCCTGCCTTACAGGTGGTGTCTCCTAAACCTGAGTTGGATAGACCATATGAGAAAACAAAAATACACTTCTACATCTTTCTCCTGCAACTTTGCCTCCTGCATGTCTCCAAAGAATGGTAGAAGAAACTTCTAGTTTACATTAACTCTTTCTACATATGTTAATAGTGGCCTACAAAATGTTTTTAAATATTTGGGTATTATCTACTATCTTTAAGAAGTCATGTAGCTAAATTCATAAACAGAAATGTGAATATGCAGGCAAACAGAAAATAAGGCACACATGGTAATGAAATGTGTGATTAAAGCACAGGTAGACAAACTGAGTATCTAAGGTAACAGTAGTGATGGAGATGCCAACTTTAGCAATCCCAGCTGACGAGGTCTGATTATTGTGCTGGGTTATTAGTTCCAAGTGAAATATGGGCCCTCTAGCACCCTGGTAAATACTTAGTCAAGTACTGCTAACTTGCAGCTAACATAAACACATACCTTTAATCAGACCTTTAAGTGCAATCTAGACATAGATGGACTGACATTGTCCAATGCCAGATTTTGACCAAAAAGAATAAATTCTCAACTCTGGTCTAGCTGCACTTCTCTCTTTTGCCCCCAGAAAAGAGTCTCTTCAAAGTGGGGGGATTTACTACATCACCAACATCACTTGTCATTCACAGTAGATCATGACATCATTAAAAACAAACCACACATGGAGCCTCAGAACACATCTCTCAGCTTTGAGCATGGATCCTGCAACAGGAATGAAAGAAAATGGGTGGTAGCATCTCCCCATCATCAACTGGGTTATTTACTATGCACATCTGCCACATGCTTTCCCTCCCATCTGCAAACTCTTAAAAACATTTCTGCCTCTCATAACGGAATTCACTTATTTTTAGATTTTCCCCACACTTACATCAGCTAGTCTTTGAAATGAAAGCTGAAGCAAAATGAGATGAAAAATGAGCGATGATTCAAAAAGCATTAAGTGATCTACCATGACAAAGTGTCACCTGCCCTAAACACATTTTGTTTTCTGTTACTTGAAGGACAAGTCCCTTTCTTCCGAACGGTGAAGACATGTATTTTTCCTGTTGAGGAATCGTGACCTCACTCTGTGTGTAATCAATGACTTACATTATTATTTTGATGGAATGTGTGTTTGCTACATACCAAATGTCACTGATTTCCCCTTTAATGCTGCTGATCTGAAGGGCATTCCCGTCACTTTTAGAGATGTTTGTGCCGCTTGTAAACTGCCACAGCCGCGTTCAGATGTTGTCAGCGAGACCAGCTCTCTGTCAGGAATGACTTAGCGATAGATGATCCTCCTGGGTAGCAGGGGGACAAACTAGATGACCTCTCAAGGTCCCTTTCAGGATCTGTGGGGGTTTTGATGGCTGTATGGCAGGTAGCATTTTAGCTAAATGGTATTTTTTCTTTAGGCAACGCACCAACTATGGAAAAATCTGTATACTCAGTGTCATTTTTTGTTGTTTTGTTTCCTTTTATTATATTGTCCATCTTAGACATTTTATATCATGCAGTAACCTTAACCCCTGACTCAAAAAGTGCTTAGATGTAAGCGTATCTAAGTACATTACTAGATGTATGACTGTCCACACATAAAACTGGATGATTTAATAGGTTGCTGAATGACAGTCCCAATACCCATTAGGTCTAAATGTTCCCTGAGAGCCCACGCCCACAGACACTCACATGCTTTCTTAAAAACAGATATTCAAACACAAGTAAAAGACAGAAATATTCATACCCATGTATTTAAACATGTGCACACCTGCAGAATAGGACCTTGTCTTAAAGACCACCTTGATCTGAGACCAATAGATTCATACAAATGAATGGCACCAGAAAACTATTTCCCTTTCCCGGTGACAAAACTGTAATGAACTTCTCCAAGTTTTAAAGTCAGTATTAAATACTGTCAAGCCCCAGATGGAGATCATACCTGAACAGGCACAGATTCTATGGGACAAGTCTGCTCAGGCACTGCACACTAATCATCCCTTGCAGGGGATTCCTTCCTGAGCTGCACATAGTTTGTAACTTGTTTTATTAATACTGTAAACTATCACTTGACTTTTTGTTTTCATTTCAAAACTGCTTTTTAACAATATACACGACAGCCTTAGGGCAAACCTCTCTCTTGAATGCATGCAAACCTTGATAGAATCACTAAGGGCTATGCAGGCATAGCTTCAAAGGCTGATTTGGGACCTATAACTTTAATTCATCCACCAAATGGAGCTCCAAAATCCATTAAGGAAAAATAACTAGTAACCATCTGTCTTTATTCATCAGGCTGAAAGCAGTTAATCAAACCTAGTGGACATTTTTACTTTCTTCTTTCTCTCTCTCAACAGCTTTGAACACAGATGCAGCCTTTCCATAATTAAACTGAGCATAGCAGCTCCTAGACAGATTAATTCTGGAGAGCTTATCAAAAATGTCAGATGATATACAGGTCTGTGTCTTGTACCTGGGATTTATATATATAGAAATTTTACACNATTATGTGTATATAATTAATTTTATATGTGTGTGTATATATAATGCACACACATATATAATTTATGTATTAGGTATTATACATATTTATATATACAGAGATCCAGGACACAGTTATTAGAATGAATAGCTTTATAGCCCATGCTGTTAAGCCATTACAATGACAGCAGCATTAGGAAAACCCGTGCTCTAAGATAAGGTATAATTTTTCTCTCTCTGTTAGGGATGCAAGTCAGGACATCACCTTTGCAGAAAAACAAATGTCTCCTCTGGGAACTGAACAGAAAGAGGGGATGTGAATGGTCACCAGAAGGGAGCTCCTTTTACCCACTCCTGAACCACATTTTTACTAGTAACTGAAGGGTAAAAATTTTTGGAAACCTATTGATAGTGTTCAGAATCCACCTAAAGTGATTCCAAGTTACATGAGTTTCACTCTAATAAACAGGAATACAAATAGTTAATCCCTGACAACTATTCCAGACATGCATTTACAGGAATGTTCTCAGATATATGATAAGATTTCTATTAACTTTAAAAGGATATATGCAAGCATCCAAGGTGGCTTTTAGATCTTGATTACTATTAATAAAGAGCTCATGTGTGTTTTCGATTTCCCTTTTTCTAACATTTTAAAGCAGAGAGCATCTCCAGTTCTTAAAGATTTTATGTTACTTGTTAAATATTCTGGTTTTCAATTTAACTCTACAATCAAATTTATGGACTGAAACTGGTTTTAAAAGTACCAGCCTAGGAGCAATTTTTGCTTCCTGTAAACTAAGTTTTTATTTTATTTTTAAGTAAAGTAAAAGCTCATGTCAGATACCTGTTTGTGCTGTTAAAATTAGAATTTCAATGTTGTATAAAAGCTTAGAAGTTCTTACAAGAGTCTAAAACATGGCATCTATTTGTATATTTTAGGACTATAATTTTGCCTCTATATGTTTGATTTCTAATAACTTTTTTATCTATGAGTCTTCTATCCCCCAGGTGTATTTAAATGGCAAATGGAAATGAAACACCCAACCATAAGTAAGCATAACATAAGTAGCTTCCATACCTGTAGATATCAGAGACTACAGCAGAAAAAAAGAGACAAAAGTAGTATTTTGAAGAAAAACTATGCTGGCATGATCTCTCTTTAAATGGCACTCCTTTCCCTGAGGAGTATTTAAGCATTTTACAAGTGTTCTAAGAGGCAAGAGAGAATTAGTGTTCCCACAGCACACATGAAGGAACTGAAGCAAAGAGAGGTCATCTTCTAATTAGTCAAAAAATCTGAGATGAAAACTCACAGATGAAAACTGATGATGGCACTCAGTCCTGGAACCTGCTGCTGGAATGTGCTGCCAGTGGCCATCGACTTGACAGGAAGCACTCTTTGAGTACCACCAACCTAAAGTCATCAAATAATGTTTTATAGACTTCATGAAGGAGTTTAAAGGTCAGCTGCAAATCACACTGTAGATGCTTATACAGAATTGCTCTGGAGAACAAGAGAAACATGAGAAGAAGAATGAAGATGGCTAGCTGTAACAACAAGAAACGCTCAGGGGAGACTGGAATTGCAGGCTCATCAGAAAAGGGTGTTAGCATCTTTTTGCTGCATCAGAGATAAGTGTAGAAAATAAAGACATACATAAGTTAATGCACAACCACAAGTGAAAAAAAATGATTTTACAAAGAAGGCCCCAGAAAAAAGTTCTTACTAATCCAAGGAAATTATGCCAAAAGGATGAATAAAAAATGTTACTGTATAAAGACATTAGGCAATTGCTAATTTATGACACACCTGCCCTCACTGGTGTGATTCACACAAGGGTTTTCTACACATAAGATATTCCTCTACTCCTCTTTGCTTTTTCTGATGTTATCACCCCCACTAGGTTCATGTCTGCTATCATAAACTATTTCAGTATTGCTAAACCCAAGCATAATTACTCAAAGTAAATAAATAACATTTTAATAATGACAGGAGTCTAAAAATTCTAAATGTGAGGCTCTTCCTATTTATTCTTTTGGTTTTGAAGGCACAGCATGTTCAGACTTGAACAAGTCTCAAATCCCAGATCTTCACTCAGGCACAAACTGTATTTACACTGCAGCAGAGCCACGTTCAGATAGAATTTCTGGAAAAAGTACTGGTGAGATGCTAAGCCAGGTGAGGTTCCTTACAGGATGCTGTTTTGTTGACCTGCTACAGGTTCAGTCCTGCACACTGCCTGGATTTCACAATTGTGGCAGGAATTGTTTCCACCACGCTCTTACCTTTTCTATTCATCTTTCATTCATCTTCCTTGAGCCTAAGTCCAGCTAGAAGAAACCAAGCGAGACTCTTGCCACCCACTGCATCCCTTTTGTTCCATACAAAACTCTTTGAATTTAACCAACAGAGATCAGCAAGGAGTTATCTCACAGAATGGAAAAGTACAAAGCTGAGCCTCAGCTCACACAGATGTGTGTCTTTGAGGGCAAAGTGGTAGAATCATTTAGGTTGGAAAAGACCCTTATGAACATCAGATACATGGCAGACATTAGTAGTGCTGGAATCTTTAAAATGGAACTTTAGACTACATGAAACTGTCAGCATGTTAAACAGCTACTGAAACCTCATGAGACTGAACTACAGCCCAGCATTACTCAGTAACACACCTGTATAAATGAGGATACACTCCACAAATTACCCACTAAATGAAAGTTCAAGTTTACAGTAATGCAAGCTAGAATATTAAGAGAATAATATGAAGACTTTTAATGAAAAGGTGAGAAGTGAAATTATTTTAATCCATTTTTCCAAATGCCCCTACTTACTTGTGTGTTGTGGTTATAAAGATGTCTCTGTAATTTCTGAAGCCTCTAAAAAGCCAGAGAACACATAAAGCTTTTATAAAATCAGTACTTACAGTAAATGACTTAGCTGAATGGTAGTAAAGGTTTACATTTGATACCTCACATGCAAGAGAACAGTTCAACTACTAAGAGTCAATGGACAGCTCCATTGCCCAGACACTCCAAAAGTTACTCCAAGCTCTCTTGAGTGCTGTTGTGCAGCCCTCCATCATGATGCAATAAACAAGGCATAGTCACTATGTGTGAAATATATTCTGTAGTAGTTGATGGGTATGTTTAGTTTAGTCTTAATTTTTGTACTAAATATTCCTAATTTTATTCCAGAAAATAAGTAAATTAAAAGTTCATAACCCACATCCCCTTTCTCCCAGGATATCAGACCATGATATGAACTTCTGCTATTATGGCCAGAAGCACACAGCAGTCAACTTACTACAGCAATATCATAACTCAATAATCTACCAATTCTACTTTTTAGAAGTCTAAATTATGGAACACATAGATGATGTAATATTGCACCCAGATTACCTATAAAAGCTGGGTTCAGTGGCAGCAGATGTTAAATGAGACCCCTTTGTTATGTATAATCTAGAGGAACTGGAGGCCTGTGTCCTTATGCAGTCCTGGTCAATTCTCACCAGAGGCAATCAGGGGTCCTACCTAAAAGGGGAAATGCTTCTATCTTATTCTCACAAGGCTCACTCCAACTTTGAAATTCTCTTCAAGTTCATAAACTTCAGGACACAATGAGAAGTCCAAAGCTGAAAAAAGCCTTCCTGAAGAGGCAAAAGCAGTGTGACATCTTTGCAAATGAGACACAAGTAGAGTTTGGCTACAAAATACATTCTCATTAACACTTACAAACTGTGAGTCATTTTGGTTTTCAATTACAATTATGGAAGGCATTTTCTTCATAAACAGATAAAATATCTTGGGAGGTGGGATGAGTCTGCTTGATAAGCTAATAATGTGTACATTACTTAAGCATGATTAACTGCCTGCTGTAATTGATGGCTGTTCCTAGCAGAGGTTGCCTTTATTTATGACGGTAGGAAAAGGAGCCAGGACCAAAACTGCACAAGAAACACAAACGGTGATCTCTGGCTTCACTCTTAACAACATGGCACTCAAAGGATCCTCACTGGCCACTCAAACTGCTTTCTCAGGCTTCCCCAGAGTATCTTTTGAGAAGGCAAAGGTGCTCAGGCAATGTCAGTGACAGATTTGGTCAAAGAATTGTACGAGATCACAATTGCTCATGGCAAGTGTCAAAATGAGAATTGCTGAAATGGTAATTCTGGTGATAATAATGATAATTACAAATTGTTAAAGCTGAATATCTGAATTGATTTGGCAAGTAATCTTCCTCTATTCAGCCAGTTCATAAAGAATTCCTTAGGTACTTTTTTTTTTTTATTTGACAATTATCTATTAGGCTTAGGAGACTTTCTTTACACAAGAAATCCAGCTACTAGAACATTATTCTACATCATTTAGAAGAACATTTCAATCTATACAGCTTGTCCATAATGTGTTTGATGTTTGAGTCTTCCATGTTCATAGGATG
The DNA here is from genome assembly GCA_013399135.1 of Heliornis fulica. Classification (NCBI taxonomy): domain Eukaryota; kingdom Metazoa; phylum Chordata; class Aves; order Gruiformes; family Heliornithidae; genus Heliornis; species Heliornis fulica. The sequence goes on along the minus strand of VXBZ01007955.1, from coordinate 107,511 downwards.
AACAAAGATTTATGCTTATGTATGTCCTGGAATTAATCCAGCAGTTTCACCTGGCACAAATTCTCCTTCAATGGGTTGGACTCTGTGAAAGACAAAGAAGCAGCACTTTAAATGTAAAGCTCAGTCAGAAGTCTTTCACTGCAAGAAGGAAACAATCATATTTGAATCTCCCAGTTATTCAGATTTACCTTCTCACTCAAAAGTGGCAAAAAATCAAGATTAGTTATGACCAGGTTCCGTGCCTACACCCTCTGTTAAATGAAGCAAAAATTAAAAGCAGGAGTACGTTGCTGTAATTACTTAAGTTACAGCACTCCCAGTTTAATAGCTCTCACTTTGAACATGCTCTTTGTGAGGACAAAACATGTCCAAGTAAGGCTTTTGTACAGAAGATAAATGCATCTTATATCTCTCTCATCTTTGTAACTTTAGTAACTTTGCCCAATTGTAGAGTTAGGGGATTTATTTTGTTTTGACCACATATCTTCAACCTTCAAAGTTTTTCATTGTGAATAAATCCACTTCAAAGGAAAACTCAGGTTTGTGCCAGAACCACTTGATTTGAAATAGCTCAGAATTAAGTCACACATCAGGCCATGATAAAATGCTTATGAATTCTGAATTCTGCAATCATTAGTTTCTCAGAACAGAATAAACAGCATCACAGATAAGTAAGAACACTGTGCTATCATAAATATCAAGATGCCATTAAGTAAGCCTTATGGAGGTTATCTAATTTAAACACAGCTGAAGCAAGAAAGAGATTGCATCCCTTTTTTGAGGTTGTTTTCCTCTACTTACATGTTCAAACTCTTACCTAATCCTTCCTCTGCAGAGTGACGTAATTTTTGCAATGTTTTCAAGGAAATTACAGGACCAAAGTGGGTAGTACCACTTTGAAGACAGTGTCTGTTCGGTTTTCTTCCTGTTCTAAATGCCTGAAAATGTGAGGCCACTGCCTAGACCTGGAACACCATATCACAAACATGAAAGCACCAGAAGTGTGAAGATGGATAGCATTTTCTCAGCAAATATATTTCCCTTCCACCTCAGCAAATAAAGGTTCCACTGATAAAGCCACAGAAATACTACACAAAACTCAGGTGCTGATGTTCTTCCTGACACATCTCTTCCCATCCTCACCATCAGTACCTGCAGGCTTCTTATTCACAGAAAGAAAATGAACATAGTACTAAATAGAGGTTAAAGACCGTATTTAGCCTTGAATTTGTTCTACATATGGTATAGCACATGACAGCTGACTGTGAGGATGAAAGGATCTTTAGATCCTTTCAGAAGATCTAAGGAGTACATCTCCAACCATCAACTGGGTGTCAACAATTCACAGCAGCCTGACCTCATACTGGTTTTGCTAGCTAAGGAGGTAAGATTTATGTAAACCCATGGAGAACTGAATTAAATTATAAATTATTACAACAGGGAAGGCACTCCTCATAATCCGTGTGGCAAACAAGGGCAGATGGATGCACATCAATCAGACTTGAAACCACGTCAGACAATTACTGGAACATAAGCACATATTTACCTTTGGAAACAAGTTTCCCATTTAAACTGATGAGAAGACTTGCTTTAAGTAACTGAATCAAAGACATGCAGTATTGCATTCCAAAACCTGTCCTCCCTCACTTTGAGAGCAAAAGCATCTGTGAAAGTGTTTGCAAGAATTGCAAACACACGTTTTTCTAGTCTTTTCATGTTTCTTAATGTGCTAACTTTTAAAGCATGTAATACTTCCAGGTACAAAGAGACTCAGTCCTTGCAGTGCTGTGTACCTCCTCTGAGGCTATTCCTGAAGGTACAGGATGGGCTAAAATGTGACTTTTTTATCTCTAAGGTACCACAATTATATTGGATAATATCCTTTTATACTCTTAACTACCAATATGTTTGCAACATATTTTGAACACAGCTGTTAGCATCCCAGAACATCAGGTAATACATCAGGTCAAATTACACCTTAAAAAAACCCTGCTAGGCTTAAAGCAGCTTAAGATCAATATTGTTGGAGCAACCACTTAACTTCAGACACCTAGACTGCAAGGGTGAGGAGTGGCTGTTAAGAGTCCCTTGAGACTCTCTTTAGCTCCATGGAGGTTATGAAGATTAACAATCCACTCAATCTGCAAACCAGGTTATTGATGTGCTCTGCAGAGTACCCCAAGAGATGCACAGACCATAAACAGCTATTTGTTATCAAAGCAAAAAGGGACAACACAGGTTATTCTCAGTCCTGTGCTCTAACCATTCACTTGTCCTAAAATATGCGAATCTCTTTTCTTCCCTTCCTTTTAGGGTAAATAACTATGTGCTAGTTTTGAGATTATTACAATCTACATTTTTGAAGCAATACAGAATGTAAAATAAATTCATTTCTGATGACTTCACAGAACACATGCAGCACTTCATACTGCTTGCTCTTTAAGAATCCTTCAAAAACAATTCCAAGCATTTTCAGTGTCTTTTATAGCAACGATTTTTCTTAACAAATGCACTAAAGTAACCATCACAACAAAACCCACTCATAAAATTGAAGATAGTCAAGACATGACTACAGACCCCAAGTTGTTCCCATCTGGGAACAGGTATCTGGAAAGAAAGCTGACTCGCCTAATCCTGTTGTTTACAAGATGCAGTGCAAATATGTTGCATTAAGTATCTAGTTAGTAACTAAGCCATAAGATCTGGTACCTTGACATCAAATATAATGCTGGTATTAATGTCAGACAGCTGTGCTACACCAGCACCATGGTACAACAGCACCCTCTCTCAGGTCACTGGAGAATACGTAACCGCGAAAGAATCGTCCAGACACTTCACTGGTTCAGCTGGCAACTGCTCAGCATTTCCACCAAATCAGATTTTTTTGGGGGGTGAAAACAGAAAAGTTTGAGCAGTTTGTACTTTTGGAAGAGCTGACTGCCCCCTTCTACACCAACCAGCTCTGAGCAGAGCTGACTCGACCAGACAGAATCCTCTGAGCAGGGTCCTGCGCCGCTGCACCAACGTCCCACCTGAGTCCCTGTTGAGACTGAGCTTTGTTGAGACTAAACTTCCATTGTGTGAATTCCTATTTTCATAAGGAATCCACTACTCCACACCTCCTTCTAGTCAGGGCTAGAAATGTTTATAAAGTCATATCTCCTAAAATGAGAGAACACAGAAGAATTAGATTAGGAAAATGATATAAACCAACTGTTTGGATGAACAATTTTAATCAGTCTTCGTGAATGGTGTTCACTGAACAGTGAATACCATTAATGTCGAAACTCTTTTCTCAATGTGGAAGAGATAGGGTAAGTTTTTCCATTACTGGAACTCACAGGAAAGCGAAACTATAAGTACTTTGGTTTGTCATCTCCACAACACCAAAATGATGACATTTTCCACACACAGTACTGTACAGTGGACAAGCGCTCTAAGAAGTAGTCAACATTTTTGGAGGTCTAACAGTGGTTTTTAAGCCACATACCACTGATTTTCTGTATTATTAATATTTGCACAGCAGCTCCAATTTCTGCTTCAGAAACACAAATGAAACAAGCACCACCACAACCTCGGGCAGTGAGGAAGTGTGATGACACCTTTAGAACAGAACAGACATCGGTTTTCTGAAGGTCACTCAGGAAACCCCTGTCAGAGCCAAGAATAAAACCCACACTAGTATTTTTATCCACCACCCTGTCCTTAAAAATATTCCAGTCTAATCTGGATTGAACATTTCATTCTAATTTTGAACATAATAATTTTCTCTGCTTCCATTCACAATGGAGATGCTGTTTTCACCTTTTTAGTACTATTCTAACCAACTGGATTTATCTGTTTTAGTAAGACCATTATGTGGTTGGTTCTGACCTAGTTTTAAGTCTTGTTCTCTTCTTTCACTCCATTGTTCAAAGAAATACAAAGCACAGCTAAGTAGTACTAAAAAGAAATCAATCAAATAATACAAAAACAGTAGAATAAGGTTTATTTCCCTAGATGAAGTATCACCCTGCTTCCTGAGAAGTACTGTTGGCATGCTTTGTATTTTTATGACAAAAATAATTTTACTAGCTAAGTATTTTAAATTGCAAAGGGAACCAGATGAACTAACATACCATGAAAGAATAATTAATTATTGCATTGCTCATTCTTCCTAACTTGCATTTCTCACTACAGCTGCTTATTAATCTCTGTTTAGTTGCTGATTTAAGAATTTTTTGCAGCCTATTTCAGGTTGATTTCCACTCAGGTTTTGGCAGTAACACCCCATTTACCCTGCACATGCTTCTATCCTGACCCATCTTGCCCTAGCCTGCAATCCCACATATCAATAGGATCTCTGCAAGTGACTGTAACATAGTCTGAAGCTCTGCATGCTGGGATGTATGTGAGGTATGCTACAGCATGGCACAGGCTCTGAAATACCTGGCTTAAAACTGTTTTGTCACTTAAAGTGAAAACTGCTAGGGAAGACTGTTTAGAAAGAAACAATCCCAGGACAAACATTCCATTATATACAAAACAAAACTGGAAGACCATTTATTTGATGACAATTCAGAACTTATGATATGTTCAGAAAGTCTATAAAGACTTAGGAAAAGCAGAGTCTCACAGGAAATGAAAGGGCAGGAACCAATAGGCTGTGCAAAAAAGATGAGGTCTGAGAGTGTCAAGTCTTAAAGTCAGATCTGTCATTGTAAAATGAGGACAATATTTAACCATAGCTTTCACAGATGTCATTTTGAAGGCATGAATGTTCCTTACTATTCTTTGAAGCCAAAAAGGACTAATTATTATAATGAGAAATAAAACTGGTAGCAGTTTAAGAGCAGAATCTTTACTGTATCTTAACTACAGCTTTATTACAGTCATAATATTTACTTTAACTATGAAATAATACATAACATTTAGTCTAATTATGAGATCATCTAATACAATCCATTCACTACAGATAACACACAAGACAGAAAGCAACAAAAAGCAGAATGCAGAAAGAGAGAGTGATCTCAATCCTGCAAACTGTCCTGCATCGACCTGTCACAAAGCCCAGAGGACAAAACATCATCCTCAGGTTAACAGTGACTTACTCAAACACAGGATCTACCTGCACATCACAGGGTGCAAGGTCAGAGATCTTGTTCAGAGAGTACAAAGCTCTGTCTTAGAGGAAAGTGGCTAAATATGCAGAGCTTTCATCATTGGCGATAAGACTTTTCACCCTTAGAGATATTTGCTCCCAACATGGATATGGGTAACCTGCTCTGGCTGGACCTGCTCAGTGCAATCTGATCAGAAGACAGACATCAACTGTCATCACCTACCACAAGACTCCTAAAAGCTAAAACACTTCGTGTTAGCAGGTATCAGGGAAAAATCAGGACGCTCTTGATTAAACACTTGGGAAAAGTTTGTAAAACTCTTCATCAAGTAGCTTGAGTTATTATGCATAAATCCAGAAGGCATATATGCAATGCTACAGAATTCTTGTATTTAAAATTTAAGAATACATATGTGGTGTTTCTGCTTCTGAGCAAGAATTCTCATCCCTCTGTGAACACAAATCCACATGGCATTTTAAGGGATATTTCAAGGCTGCCTCAAACCTGTTCTTCTGCCTATACAGGAGGCAGAGAAATCAGCAATGACCGAAATTTGCTCCCCAAACTTCAACATAGACATAGCAGATCTGCAGTCAGGTTGTATAGCACAAAGCTCATCTCTCAAAATTGCTATTAAAGGAGTCACAGAGGTTCACCAGCAAGAAAAAATCGCTAAAATATAGTATGCAATGCTCACAGAATTCTTCTTAGAATCTGCTTAGTTTTAATTCTTGCCAGCTATCAATCAAAATAAAAACACAGCACACTGAGTCTACTTCTGTCAAGGTTTTGCACAACAGAAACCTGTATGTTTTAAGCAGTTTTGACACTGATTCCACTTTTTGAGTTCTAACATTCCCCAAGTGACTCATGCCTCTGCAAAAGAAAAAGGTAAAATTCCACAAAACAGTCTCTGATAGCGTAATCCTCTGTTATTTTCCTATTTCATCTCTCTCTCTCAGACAGCTTGCAGGGGGTTGCAGGAGCTGAACTGGGGAGCAATCCTGCTGCGGTCAGACAACACCGTGCGTTGCCAAAGCCATTTCAGCCTCTGCACAGGGACTGTTGACCTGTACAGCTTTGCCACGGATGCCACAGGATGAGGGAGAGCCACATTCATGGCGCCAAGACTCTGTAAGGGCACAACTGCCCTCAGCGCGGTGGGATATTTGAAGGTGGTATCTTGGTATTAATGTGTTCTTAGCAAGGTCTGAAACTCGGGCCCTGAGAAGGGCTCTTTAGCCACCCAGCCCCTCTCCCACACGGGCAACCCCTGCAGAGCCTCAGGCCACTGGGCTGATGCACACCGAGGAAACCCTACAAACCTCGGGGCGTGGCACGGCTGGAAAGGGCTCAGGCTTCAAAGGCAATGGGAGATTCCCCATTTTCCAGCACCTCAAGTGGAGAGCCAAGCTCTGGTCTAGCGTCGCTGGGGAAGGGAAGGGGCAAAGCAGCATCCCCTGGGCACACAGACCGACCTAATGCGGCAGACACCCCCCTCTCCAACCGACCTCCGCTACAACCATTCCCCGAACTGTCCCTCCCCGGCCGCCCACACGCCCGACCCGCCCCGCCGCCATGTCGCCGCTCGGCCCCCGCCCGCCGCGGAACTCCATTTCCCGTGAGGCCCAGCGGCGCCGTCACGGTGCCGGCGCCGTGCTCCGAGGTAGTGGCGGCGGCGGAGCAGGTACAGGCACAGGCGGGACCCTCTCCCATAACCCTCATCCCGGCCGCGGGGGCTCCTGAGCGCGGTGCCTCGGAGAGGGCCCCGGCAGCCCTGGCTGTGTCCCTGCGTGGGGCCCGATCCCGAGCAAACCCAGCCCGCGGCCCCAGAGCAAGGCCTGGGGAAGGAGTTCAACTGACTCCATAACCGCAGCTATAGATCTGTTTCTTTCACAACAGCCTCTTTTCTCCGAGTGTGACCCCTCCAGTGAGGAATACCAGAGCAGAGTCTTTCTTCCTCGCCAAGCAGATGGTGAAATGAAAGGCTTTAATCAAAACATGAAATAGATCTGTGAATAACTGAATGCGTAGTGACATTAAAACTGGGATTGATTTTAATGTGTATATTTACAATGTGTTTTATAGGTCAATTTTGTTAAATACTGCTAAAGGAAAGAGGATGGAACCAGAAAATTCTGCCAAGGAGAGAGTCCTCATTACCGGAGGAGGTGGTTATTTTGGCTTCCGGTTAGTGCGATAAATAGTTATTGCGTATGAGAATAAATGTAAAAGATTGCAGCTGGTGAGGCAACAAAATCTGTAAAAGGGAAAACCGTGGGCCTGAGCTGCCTGATCCTCTTCACCTCATCCATTCATCAGTTTTGATCAAAAGTGTTATCTGTTTCCAAATGTCAAGCATCAACTGACTTGCAGACATTTACCATTCTGGTCACCTTTGTAACAGGGCTTTATATCACCCTGGTGGAGAAAAAGCAAGAACTTTATATTGCCAGCAAGCCATAGCCTGCAAAGAGTTATGTGTGCTTAACTGTATGGATTAAATACTCCACTTGCTCTCGAGGATGCATTTCTTTTTCTGGACGGTGATGTTTTAGGATGGGAGTTGTTAATAAGGTACCTATTTTGTTGAAATCCATTTGCCCTTACTGTAGATGGCTCTGCAAGCCATGTAAAGGAAACTATCCTATTTTGAGCCCTAGACTATTTTCTAGGGAACCTGCAGAGTTATAACTGCTTCCTCATGTGAGAGAAATTACAGTCAGACCAAAAAATTAAATTACAAGTGAGAAGGTAAAAAAAAAAAAGTATCTCAGAAGATATCTGGCTTCTGCTTAGCTTTTTCCTCTACTGTCTCCTCCTTTAAGTACTACAGAAATACATCAGTTGTAGGAAAGGGGGAAGGAAATACCAGATTTTTTGTCTTTATGTCACTACTTGTGTTTACACCTATTGCTTGGAGTAAAATGCAGACATGTGGCAAGTATTCATACCAGCTTAGAAGCATCTTGCTCACTCCTCCATAAACTTTAAACACAACAGCATAGACCAACCTATTGGTCTGACAGAATGGGATGGCACAAGAGCAATAACATATAAAAAAAATAAATAATTACTGGGCTGCAGGTTTACATCTTAAAGGTTTGCTATTGCTTATCTCTAGGGAACAGAGGCAGATAAACAGCTAGGATCTTCCAAAAGGCTGCTGAAAGCACTTAAGATATTTCTGTTCTGAACTTTATAGCAGTTCCACTTCTTCCTGCCCCAGCCCCACTTTTCCTCCAAAGTAATGACAGAGTATGAGAAATCAGTTTGGTACCACCAGTATCAGTTGAATCTTCCCCATAGTAGATGGCTGAACATTCAAGAGACTCTCATCAGAAAAAAAAAAATCAGTATTAAAATAGTTAACAGTCTTACCTCCAGGTGAAACGTTTCATGCATCACTGTGCTATGTAAACTAACATATGGTTTCTATCATCTTTTAGTTTAGGTTGTGCCATGTACCAAAAGGGAGCTGACGTGATTCTCTTTGATGTCATGAAGCCACTTCAAGCCATGCCAAAGGGAATAAAGTTCATGCAAGGGGATGTTTGCTGCCTCTCTGACGTGGAAGAGGCTCTTAGAGATGTAATTTGTGTATTCCATATTGCTTCCTATGGAATGTCTGGCAGAGAGCAGCTGAACCGAAAACTTATAGAAGATGTTAACGTGAAAGGAACAGAAAATGTCATCCAGGCCTGCAAGAGCACGGGAGTGTCAAGTCTGGTTTATACAAGTACATATAATGTGATATTTGGAGGCCAGATTATAGAAAATGGGGATGAATCTCTGCCTTACCTACCTCTTCACCTTCATCCAGATCACTACTCCCGGACCAAATCTTTAGCTGAAATGAAGGTGCTGGAGGCAAACGGTGCTGAGCTTGGAACTGGGAAAGGTGTATTAAGAACATGTGCTCTCCGACCAGCAGGTATCTATGGGCCTGGAGAACAAAGACATCTTCCAAGGATAGTTAGTTACATTGAAAGGGGGCTGTTTAAATTTGTATATGGAGATCCTCTTAGTTTAGTAGAATTTGTACATGTCGACAATCTAGTTCAAGCTCATATTCTTGCTGCTGAGGCCCTCAAAGCCAACAAGAAGCACATAGCTGCAGGCCAAGCCTATTTTATTTCAGATGGCAAGCCTGTGAATAACTTTGAATTTTTCCGACCACTAGTGGAAGGTTTAGGTTACAAGTTCCCAACCTGTCGTCTGCCTCTCTCCCTTGTCTATTTTTTTGCATTCCTTACTGAAATGGTTCATCTTCTTGTAGGTCGTGTTTATAATTTTCAGCCTCTCCTCACTCGCACAGAGGTTTACAAAACTGGTGTCACACATTATTTTAGCATGGAGAAGGCCAGAAGAGAGCTGGGGTATGAGCCTCATCAGTATAGCCTGAATGAAGTGGTGGAGTGGTTTAGATCTCGGGGATGTGGACCAAAGCCGAGGACCAATACCATTATGCATCTTATGAGAGCTGGAGGGTTGTTCTTGCTGATTGCTGTGATGGTCTTGTGGCTTCTACCTGCAGTTACATTTTCACTTTAAAGATGAAACGCTGAGTACAGAAGACAGAATTTGGTTATGTTCTTGGTACCCTTGGATTTTAACAGACAAGTAACACCACCACCAAAAAAAGCCCCCAAGAAAATATGTATTTGTGTCATTTGCGTAACTATCTGCAACAGTTTCATCCCTGAGGAATGGAATGCTGAGTAGGAAGTTGTAATTATTATAAACAGCTCCTCTTCAGAGTAAAATTGATTAGATTACTAACAAGATGAAGCTCAATATTACTGCAAACAGCATTTTATTTCCAAGTACAATAGTGCACAACAGTGAACGGCACAAGTGTCCTTAGACTGACCTTCCTCCAAGATGGGGTTATACCTGCTATCCCGGCCTTTTATTCCTAAAAAGTTTGTGCTGCATGGTCCACAGAAAGTAAGCTTGTTCTTTGATCACATTCCAAGACCAAATTCTGCCTTCCAGCTTGGATGTATATATGTCTAACCAAGATTAGCTGATAAATTGCTAGACAATAAAGAAATTCTTTTTTTTAAATTTTAAACCAAACTCATTCTGGTATGCTTTTCTGAGTTAACTGTGATATCTAGTGATGCTTCTGGAAAATGCAAAATGGTTAATCTCAGTTACAGCAAGGTGCTTGAAGCAGTATGGATTTGTACTGTTAGAAAAATCTAACAGTAAAATATGCCTGTTTAAAATGAATGAGCTAACTAAAGTGCATTCATAAATAACAGCTATGATTTTTCCCAGCATTATTGAGTGGTTAAACAAATAATTCAAAGGCATTTGGTAAGTGATTACATTCATGTTCCACTGTTTATAAAACATTTTTAGCCTTTAGTAATATTTCTTTATACACTCAATACCATTTGAATAGAACTTTACCTTTGTAGTAGGATGATGATAAACACTTGGTACAATGCAGCTCATAACTTTGTGGAGATTTAAGAATAGAAATAAGACCTTGTTCAATACAGGTCACTTTTGTCTCTAGCACCTTCCTCATCTCTGTCAGTTTACCATAGGAAGAGACATTGAGAAACTTCCCATCAAAATGTTAAATCACGAAGTTGTTCTCCCTTTACCCATCAGCGTTACAGTTTCACCAGGTATGGAAAAGGATGGTCCTTCAAGAAGGTCACACTTCTTTCCATTTAAATAGCTGAAACCACACTGATCTTACATTAATTTCACATAAGTTTCAGTTAAGTCAGTTCTGTAAAACTATTTTGATTTAAATGGGGGGTGGAGAGGATGAGACAGACAAGTTCTACTGCATTGTTAAAGGATTCTCAGAAAACAGAAATGTCTTAATAGAGAAACCAAGCTAAAAGTCCACTGCCACCCAGGTTTAGAAGATTGAGATTTCTGTAGTTTATGCTGACTGAAGATCTTTTTAATATTGAGTTCTTTTTCTGAGAAGTTTACTTTTTTTTTAATAAAATAAAGATCACTCTTGGTAACTAGATGTTTTGTTTTGCTTGAGATCTGACTCTTCTCCTTCACTTCCCTACCACTGTGTACACCACACAAGAAACCAGAGTTAATACTTAGCTTGAGGGCAGCTCAAGAGAGAACTCAACATTTTATTATTTTTTCCCTGTAACAGCAAACAAACTGCAGGGGCCTGGGGCAGCGGTGTTTGTGAGCACTCCTTCATGAAGAGCTTCTGTGCCTCCAACAGAGTGCCTATGGCAGAAGGGCCACTTTCCAGAAGTCGTTAATTTACATCATCATAGTCCACAGAAAGAAGAAACTTTCTCTTTAATAAAGCAGAAGAAAGACATTTGTGACCTCATGTAACACTGGAGTGATGTTCTCTTTCCAAAGGCCCTGTTTTTCAAATGAAAACCGGTCATTTTTTCTGTTTAAGTTCTCTGGCTTTGACACAGTGTTATCAGATACAGAATAAGAAATTTTAATGCCAGCAGAAGCAATAAACAAAACCAAAATGTACAAGAGATTGCACAAGCCTGTTGCACAGAACCATAGCATTGGTATGTCATGGTAAGTCTTGTAAAAAGATTTTTTTTAAGATATGGAGCATATCTCCTGTGCCCCAGGGGAATTCTTTTTATTTGTGAGCTTTTTATTAGCAAAACTCAACTACTGCCATTCACAATTATCTCAATGGTGGGTAAAAAGTTCTATGAAAGGGTCCTAAATTCATGGAGCCTAAATCCATGCTGGCCAAGGTTAGAACCCTACAACAGAAAAGGAAGCTCCTGAGAAGACAAGAAAAACCCAAACCAAAACAAAGACGGTGTCTCTACAGACGGTAACACACAAACCTTTTCATTTGTCTGGAGTCAAGGACAGAACTTTTCACTGATAACAGACTAGAAGGCATTATTTTGTCCTAACAGCTCATGACTTCTGCTTGAGCACAAGGTACTAAATCAGGTACTTGGTAGGAGAAACAGGCAGCGGCTTGGCAATGGCTACCCCAGGCCCCATCAGCAGTGCACTGGTGTACATCTCGATTCCTGTCAGCTTCATCTAGGAATAAAAAGCCAAGTCCTGACTGCAGAAGAGGTGAAGGATATTTTTTCTCTTTTGAAAATTAAAACAGGATATCTGTGGCTTAAGGAAACGCTTTAAAATAGTTTTAAAATTATGTATAACACCAATCACAGCTGCTCTATTTCAAATATTTTACTATGTGACTGCTCCCTTCTGCTTTTTTTTTTTTTTTGTTAATTTGTTATCACTACTCTTGCATGAATAGCTGAGTAAATTAAGGTAATTAAATCAAGTGTTGTGTCTGTTTCCAAATTTAATCTATTACCTGTTTTCCTGAAAGTGAATTACAAGAATTGCATCTCAAAACTGAAAAAGCAGAACTGAAAATGCAGCACGGCTTCAACTTTTCCTAGTCCTTCCCTGTTGTTATAACAATTGATATGTACCTCACTATAAGTGCCAGGTACCTCTGCAGATGTTTTAAGTGAATAGTTCAAAGTATCTTGGGTCAGCTCACATACACAGTATGTCAAGGTAAAACTCTGTCAGATACACATTAACAACTTATACTTCTAATGCACACTGAAATAAATTTATTTTAAAAGTTTAAATGTCAATCATCCTTAAAGTAGACCAAATTTTATAGCATCTTCTCTTAAGAGACCATTTCTATTCATTATTAATTTCCACATACTTTCAACAATATGGTGGTATATTTAATAATTTATGATGGGATCTTTGGATAAAAGTGTCCTGAACACTGATAATTTACACAGATTGTAAAAGATCTGGGGATTAAATTGCAGTTCAGGAGTACACAAGAGTTAAGGGAGCTGCTTCTGCCTTATTTTAGTCAAGCTTGTGATCCTTTTTCTGCTGGAGTAAGGATATAGACTAGCAGTGAATGAAACCACACTTTAAATTCTTTTAAAAGAAAGAACTGTACTTGTTTATAAATACTGTTACAGATCAGAAGATAAATTTGGTTCCTAACTTAGTCTGAAGGTTAATTTTCATTATATTTAACCTCTATTTCTAATGATATAAATGAAATTTCAGTCTGGAACAAAGTCAACTCACTGGACTGCACTTGGAAATGCTGATACCAGACTGCAGCAGAATTTAACAGCCGTACTTCAGTTTCCATGCCAAATGAGGAGTCCCAGTACTAGTTTGGAGACTTCAAAGACAGTCTCTGGTACACAGCTAATGCCATCTCATTGGCATAACTCATAGGTTAGTTTGAGAACTGCAAATGAAAAAATGTATGCAAAGAGAAACACAGCTGCATTGGGATAGGGAAAAAGTGGGAACACAGGCAATACCTGCATGGAGCAATTTTATGGAGTTCAGAACTTGTGCATACCAATACTCACAAATTAAAAGGTGATAAAGACCATTTTTGTCATCTGATGTTCTCCTAGAAGATCAAGGCTGCAAATAACTCATATTGATTCCTGCTCATTATGTATGTAACTTTTATAGAAATACCGAGAATAAATTTGTTCCCAAACCTCCCAACAACAAAAAAATTGCAACATAAAGACAGTGCACATTAACCCAGGAGCACTCCTGACCACACAATTAAGGCAAACTTATGGGCAGAAGAATGCTGATAAAATTTTATAGTGAACTTCAAGCTACCAAATCTCTACAAACTCATCTTTGCCTAGCTCAGGCTTCACCATCTGAGTTGATCCTAATCTGATGCTCACTAGGGCTGAATCTACCTATCACTGTAAAAGGCCAGTCAGGAGTCATAAGTTTAACATGATCTTTGACCTTTTCCTTCTGCCCTGCTTGTTTGCAGCCAGATGAAGCACAATAATGATGTCTATGGAAACAATCAATAAGTCAGTTCATCTTAAAAACACAGAAATGCCTGTACTCCAAGCTGCAGCAGAACACACCACAACACACCAGCAGACCACTCTGCAATAAGAACTCACTCATACTGCCTAAAACAACCAGCAAAATTAATGACATACAATGAGAAACATTTAAACAAAGAAGCATCTGGAATCATTCGCATAATTTCTGAGATATCAAAAATTATTTATTAAAAATAAGTTATTTTAAGGATTTAAAACCATCTCAATAAGAATATAACATTTTAACAGATATTGTTAACTTCAAAAAACGTATAAATGTTTTTCCTCCTATATTATAAAATTTGCACACACATTCAAACCTACTTTCATATTAAACCAGCTGCAACTGTGAAGAAGTTGCTACAAAGTCTGTCCTGACAAAGAACTGAGAGGTGAGGTTTTGGAGTCAAAACACAGAATGCAAGAGACAAGAGAAGAGTTGGCACAAAGCCTTGTTGTCCATTACTTGCATGACAACAAGACAGCCAATGCAGTATTTTCCTTCTTGATACAGTGTGATAGTATACTCTGGGGAAAAGTCTTACTGTAAAATGAAATGCAGTTTCACAAATACTGAGGGAGTGCCTCACACTTTTGACATCATGTATGTGTGAAGAATGTGCACAGGACTTTTCAAAGGACTATAAAATGTGCTAATTCTTAAGTATTTGCACAGCAGCAGCACAAGGAATGCCTGTGTTCATCACACAAGGGCTGTCCTGTATCAGAAATACACATACCAACAAAAGAAGCCAGGACAATTGGACAATTTGGGTATGTCATCTCTGAAATTGTGCTTAAAAAAACCCCAATCTCCACAAAATGAAACAAAACCCACTACAACAACAACCTTGAGCTCTAGGGTTCAAGCTCCCTAAGCCCTAGCATCCTGTAGTCTTCCATGTTTTGTGGTGAGTCCAAATCTAGTCAGTACTCAGCTGCCTATAAATCCTGTCCACCCTGTGGCAACCACCTCAGGACCTTCCAGACATGTCTTTGGGCCACCTTGACTCTCCAACACTGACAATAAAGTGTTCTTGCACCATTAAATGGGACTAATGGAAGCTGTGTTTGAAATATGTAGCACGGGGACTGATATATGACAAACTAACCCTGTCTGGGAACATGCTACAAAATGTGTGTACACCAAAGATCCCCCTTGAGGAGCAGCAACCCAATCACCCCATTAGACCTGAATATACTGAAGATAAGCTCAGCTTTATGCATCCACCTAGGTTACAGCTCCACCTCCAAATCCACAGCTGATGTGGTTTTTTCTTCTTTGTTTGAGGGTAGTTCACACTCATCTAACCCTTGAACAAGTCAATCACAACTAGGTACTGAAGAGTTTTCAGGCAGGAGGAAGAAGAACAAAGAATTTGCCTTTAACTTTGCTCTCTTCTCTATTTCAGTTGGGTTAATTAGTCATTAATTTCTTTCTAATAAGTTTACAGAAGCCACCCCATTATGGGACACAAAATTATAGCAATTTCATCTTTGAGACAAGACAGTCTTTACAGAATAACTAAAAACTCAAGGGGGTTCCTCAAACCATCATTTGTGAATGCACAATGGCATCAATTAAGTGCCTCTTGAAACAACAGAAGTCACAGCGTGGGGAGCAAGAGAAACTCCAAATTGCTGAGGCAGCTTCATCATGATAGCCATGAATTCCAAACTGATGCAACTTTTCCATAATCAGAAATATAGCACTATGTATGCAGCATTTTCTGCCTCAGGCAGTCACTTAAACAGAAAGGTTTAACTCCTCTGCACACATTTGAAAGTTAAAAGTCAAGCATATAGATAGGAAAACTCCACCCACGCTGAGCTCCTAGGAATTTGATAGTAATAACACCATGCTAGTAAAGGAACCAACATATAACTTCAGTTCTGCTCTGGCAGAACACTTGCTAATCTAAAAGGTTTTCTGATCTGTAGCCTTTTGTTCTTTGATTAAAGCCTAAGAACAATGTACCTCTATGCTTGTGCATACTATCATCCTTGGATTGCATACATTTGGGGAAAATGGTGTACATTTACAGAACACCATCATTTGATGCTATATCCAAGTAGGATTGCAAGATTAAAAATGGACAGTTCATTTAACAAATCATTTCTAAGTACATAGGCAGCTGAAAGGACTTGAAAAATGATACTATACCAAAGTAAATGCTTTTCAGAATGTAAAACACCTTTCCTTTTTGCAAATAAAGAGGTATTTCCTAGTGCATATCTTAAAACTTTTCCTTCCAGTGCCTTGAGGTTGTGAACATAGGTTCACAGGGGTTATGAATACAGGATCACACATCATTCCTTTCTTAAACCTTTACAAACAGTTCCACAGGAAAAAAACACAACTATAGCCACAGAGAATATTTGGTTTCAACAAAATTAACATATTATCTAGTTCTGAAAAAAATGTAACAGAAAAACTTTTAACAAAAGACAATAGGGGATGAGCTATCACCTGCCCCAAATATTTTACATAATATTAGAAGTACAATCTGCTGCCTTGGGCACTGTAACATACATGATGTGACAATGCTGGTGTAGAAGTGCTTTTGCAGCATTTAATAAATTAAAAACTTACTACCAGTTAATCTGTTAAAGTGGTGTGAGTCCATGCATGCAAACTGTTGTGAAAGTTTTATCTATAGCCTGTGTACAAAAATACAGTAGACAATTTATAGTTGTACTTAGGGTATTGATAATGAGAAGTGAGGTCTAGCCAATTAAATGCCCTCAAATTTTACAAATGTTGAATACACAGAAGGTCTGGCCTGCACAGAGGGTATACTTTGTACAGAATATAAATTATTTGGTATTAAATCAGTTTTTCCTTATAAAAAGAAATTATTAAGGAAACCCATCTTTCCTCCTCCTCTTCTTCCAGTCATTCAGTCTGATGAGACCCTCATCGAGTAGGATGATCAGTGTAAATTAACGTCTTCCTGAATTGCACCATAAAGCATGCATCAAGGAATGATTGCTTTAAGAGTAGAATTTGCTGTTACTGACTTTCTTCTCCTTTAATCTTAAGAGAAAAGCAAAGGAAAAAGTCAAGTCTACTAGGAATTTCTCAGAGGAAAACAGTCTATCAAATTCAATTCACTTAGATACGAACAGCAAGTAATGTATCAGCAGCAAGCACTGCATTTTTTATCCTCAATAAATGGGAGTAAACCAGTGATTCATGCAGCTGTTCAGCACATAGAAAAGGGTACAAATTTTTAAAGAAAAGCCTTCCTCCCATCCCATCCCGAGACCTACTCAAGCCTTCCTCCTGGTACATGAAGCCTCTCTCTGTCTCCACACCCAATTGAAACGTGGTGTCAAAGGAGAAAGATCCTTTTCCTAAGCTGTGGATAACATACTGACATTTCACTGACACTTCTATGCTGTTACAACTCACTACTGTGTTTCTCTTTTGTGGTTTGTGTATCTGTAAGCGTCTTCTGTTCCCACATATCTATCTAATATGCTAACAACATTTCCAGAAAAGTATCTTTGATAGTGTAGATGGAGGGAAGCAGTTTATTTATTTGGCTGTATATATTTCCAGGCTTTCTGCCTGGAAAAAAAAAAAGGAGAAGAGAGAAATATATAAACTCACAGGAGATATTTCGCCGTGATCACTGAAACAGATTTCACTGAGAGACATTTCACAGCATCTGCTGGCCTCTAGCGGCTTGCAGCCCAGCCTTGCTCCACTGCAGCCCTTCCTTGCTTCAGACATGTTCATTCTACTCTCAGCACAATTTAAATGCTCGCTTTGATAAATCTGAGATTTCCTTACCATAAGTCTAGAGACCTGCCTTGGAGAGGAGAGTGATTATCAACCCACCTGCGGTTGCATGTCTCCTGATATATCTGTAGTTTGTGCTCATTCACACTGAATTCTTTTAATATTGCATCTCTGTTAGGATTCCTTAAGTTCATATGGGTGTCATAAAGGAACAGCTGGTTATTTAGCTCCTCCTGACGCTTCCGAAGTTGCCGACATGAGGAATAAAGCTCCTCTTCACTTTCCTTCAAAATATTGAAAATCAATGTAAGTTGTAAGACACATACCCAAAATGACACAGAATCAACACAGTTTGGGAGACTATTCTGTTTTCCTAAACACATTCCATCAGCTTTATACAGAATGTTTTATAAAATTAATTTTGTAAGATGCTTCTGGAATGTTTACAGAAAAAAATCTAAGGAAGCCCAAAAAACCCTCAGCCCCCCCAGGGGCATCCTGGCACAATGAGATATTTTTTCCTAATAAAGCATGGCAGTCTGTTGAAGAAAAGACTACAAATGGTATCATCTTAGGGGAATATCAGGTTGAAGCAGTTTTAAATATACTTTTTTTTTTAAGTGTAATTTTTAACTGTAGTATTGTATTTGTGTATCACACTACATTCTACCAGTCCTGGTGCTTTCCTGTAGAAATCTAGACTAAAGGTAGAAATACTGACGAGTAAATAGGACCCTTCAATAGCAGGGAGTACTCAGAGGATCAAGACAGACAGACAGACACTGTGTTTCTGTGGAGTTCTGGCAATTCCACACTTGCAGAAGAACTAAGTATTTGAAGAGTAACTTGTAGCAATCTTAGTTTCTGTTGTTGTGTGCAATGCACAGTACAAATTGTCAAAATACTCCACAAACCTAAAATAATAATCACAATTCCCTTTATGCCTTCAAATTATTTTAACACTCATAGACTGGATGTAACTTTCTAGTATTACTAGTGGGGAATACAACTGGTAGGACTGAAGTCTTAATTTTCACATCAGCATCAAAACAACATAGTCATCCTACAGAGACAGACATGCAATCAATAAAAGTAATACATCTAAACGTTTTCAGAGGCAGCATACTAATAAGAATGCCTCTTTCTGCACTCAGTCCAGATCTAGAAAAATTGACAGATCAAATATGTACAAGGGGTTTCAGTTAGTGCAACAAGATCCTTTCCTCAACCTTCCTTTTCCTCCTGAAACACATTCCTACAGCTCCTAGATATGGGATGAAGCAACTGAAACAGCCTCAGAGCTATACTGCTGATTAAGGTTTAAAAAGCCTTTTTATTCCCCTCTTCTTTTGACCCTCCCACACACCCCCTTTTCATTTTTTTTAAAAAAGGGAACTTTGCACCCCCAAACTGAAAAGGGAAAAGCAAACTGTTAATTACTAATTTGTAATCTGCAGGTGTAGTCAGACATATGTACTGTTATTTTTTTGTAAGTAAATGTATCCACAAAGCTAGACTTTAAAACCCCATTTCAGAATGTCCACCTCAATCTTTCTGTTAAAAACATAGACAGCATTGAGGCTGACTGTAATCACAAAAAGCTGAAGAGATGCAGAACCTTTCTGAAGCAAGTAAATAAATTTTCAAGCAAATAAGACATGCTTCTAAATGTAACAACCTCAGCACAGTACAATTTCTATAACAGCAAGAAAAAACAGTTAACTCCAACAGAAACATGAAGAATGTGCATTCTACAATATTCTTGCTTCTCTATTCGTAAGAAATTCCACAACCATCTGTAACTCCCCTTTATAATTTTGTGTTTCCTCTCCAAAAGCATGCAGATGGGGTCTGTATATAAACAGGCCTGTTATTAAATTGTTATCACTTTATGGAGGGTCATAATTTTTTTAAAAGGGCAGAAGAACAGATGGAGACAGCCCTGATCTTTTCTGATGCTTCTTGAATGATATGGCAAAAGTTCTAGAAGTTGATTACCACGGCAAGTCTTGGTTTGCTGCAGTGCCAAACAAAAGGGGAAATTTTTCAAAGTTCTCCTGCCGTTGCAGTACCACCCAGAGACATCAGACATTGTAAAAACACAGAGCTGTGCTGCATCTTCATTTGGCTTAACAAGCAGAAGGGCTTTGAGGAGTGTGAGATGTGCTACTGTCAGAGGACTCAGTGCTGACAGATTGGGAGACATACTGCCGCTATGAACAACACTTTAAGAGCTACTCCTGCCCCAGGCAAATAATGATCTGAATTTCTGAAGAGAAACCGCGGCAGGAGGAATTCTCACTGTATCTACAATTGATGTCCATGCTCAACGTATTAGGCAATGGTGAGTTGCTGCCAGTTTGCTCAAAGGCAGCAAGCAAAAAACCAGCAGTTTATCAGGCCTCCTCCATCAGACTTGCAGCCATGAAGTATGAGCATTTTAAAGGTTATCTTCAAAGCACACAGGTCTCTCTTGTTTATGCACACAAGACACACACACATACTCTCAGATTTTAGCCCTCTCATGGCTCTTTGCCAGCCAACAAAAAGATCCTACCACAACAGCCAAACGTGGACATGACACATTTTCCACCATGTGATACATGGTGGCTTTGTAAAAACCTTGACAAAGGATGTTTGAAAACGGCTGCCACTCCTTTGTGAGGGAGAATGTGACTGAATTCAGTAATTTCCATTTCAATGTACGCAACTGCAGGTGCAAATACCTCCAGAGACATAATGACTTACAGTTAGCAGAAGTTGGTGTTTTAATCAGGAAAAATAATGAACACTGGTGCAAACTGCAGTGCAAGCCTGAATGGTTGTAAAAGGCTACAAATAAGAAGTTGAACTTTTTTTTTCTTCTGAATCTGAAGGGTACTGGAAAGCACCTTGACAAACTCATTTCTCAGAAGCATCTTTAAGCTTTCATCACATGGCATCTACACCAGTGTACTTATTGAGATAGACAGTCTCAGTATAATCCTGCTTCAAATCAGCATATACAGCAGCAGTTTTGGAACACCAACAAATGCTGTTCACAGATCAACCACTTTAATGCCTGACTTCATGAGCGAGGAAACATCATTATTTATTCCCCTGTATGTTTGAAATTATTGGTATTTCAATTATGTGTTTTAGGGAGGCTTAAAAGAAGCAGATTAGCACTCCTGTAGTAAGCAGAATAAATCTTCCACCTGACAGGTAGTTTATTTTACTGAAATGCTAGTAGAAATTACTATCTTCTCTTTCTAATTTGATGTCTTTCTATGTAGGACCTTTAAAAAAAGATTATTCTACAAAGTCAAAGCTGAATTTAGCTAATTTTTCATGGCATCAGTCAGCTAACAGGAAAAGTCGGTGACCTTGCTGTTACCACAAAAACTATTGGAGGTAATGAGGCTTTGTTAGTGCATTATTTCTTTTAACAACTGCATAAAGTGCCCACCTAGAGGGAGAGTAACTTGACTTTCTGGTCTTCCCAAAGTACCTACAGAAGAAATGTCTGATGATAGAAAATCAGATACAAACCAGAAAACTAAACTCTCACTTCCCGGGTTCCACAAAAAAAAAAAAAAATACATTTAAGAGCACAAAACCCCCAGGAGTTCTCACCAGAACTTGTTGCATTTCACAGTGAACCAGAAGTGAGGCCAGCTCTATATCTTCACTATAACCATTCTTGAGAGGAACTGATCTAAAACCTGGGTAAGTGGAAACATATACAAAGGACAATTAGAGTCAAGGCAAATGGTTATCTGCAGTCACAAAAACGGTGCATACAGCCCCTTCATTGCTCAAATGTTCCACTGCTGAGATCAGGCTTTGCTATGACAATTACAGGGAAGCAAAAGGCAAGAATGGCAAAATTGTGAAACACACAATTTGGCACACTCTTGAAAGCTAAAGCCAAAAGCAGAGGAAAGCAGAGTACTTACTCTACATACATCCACATCTAAGATAATTGCACTGACACCAAAACAGAAAGAGAATCTTCCCAGATTTTACTCAGAGCACAAAGCCCTGCTGCTGAAATGGAGTATTCAGTAAAGAGAGTGAAATTATTCTACATAATGCTTTCCTATCACAGTTTTCAAATAGGAATTTCAAGAGGGTGAGAGGATTATTTTAAATACTTATACTCTACACACCCACTATCATAATAAACAATGGATTAAAGGAACTCATCAAAAGAGCCCTTGCTCTCTGGCATGCTGTATCTGCTACTGAGAGCAAAGTCACAGTACAACAATGCTAAACAGCATCTTTCTGACTTAGCCCCGTAGTATACACACTGATCTTACCTGATTTGATTCCTTTGATGGGAAAAGTGGCATGTGCTAAAAAATTGGGATCACTAAACATATCCTCCTCATAAACAACAAAGCGCAGAAACGCAAGATTTGGATCATAAATTTCAAATTTCACTTGCTCTGGACAGGGTGCCCAAACTGGATTAAGGCCATTGTCATCTGTAACGAAAAAGAAACATTTGCAGTATGAAGCAATGATTTCACTTCACTCACATATGGCTATGTATCCCAAGACATTTTCTGGGAATACAAAGGCCAAAAAATCCTATTTACCATCTGTCTCCTGTTGTAACCTTGCTTCAGAAAGTTTGTATTTGTTTACTTGCAGGGCAGCGTAAGAAGAAACATGGCAGGGATGGAAATCCACGAAGAAAAGCTATTATTTGTATTTAAACATATGAAACCTCCTTGGACATGGATTTGTTTAAAAAAGCTAATTCACTGCTCATATTGATGAGCCTCACCCTCTGTATCAAGCATGAGAAGCACTCAGAAGATAAATGTACAATGGTTCAATACATATAGTAATTTACAGAACACTGAGACAATGTGTGACTGCATGGCTATCCTCTAATCACTTCATTTAAGTGCACTGGAAGCATAACCATATCCCTACAAAACAGAAAACTTCAGATACTCACTCACAACTGTTGTCTTGAATTTGTTGTTATCATATTCTGCCCCACAAATTTCTACCTCTACAAAGGGACAAGCGATGCTTCTACCAGGTTTAGGGAGATGACGGGCACCTAAAACCTGCAAAAGAAAACTATAAATTACAAACCACCTCCAAAGAAACCTGGCACCATTATTTCTGGCTATAGAAGGCAGTCTACAGAGCTACAGGGGTAAAAAATGCAGCAGGACACACACTCCTTCCCTTGGATATGTTTGCATGTATTAAACATACTACCTGTGGCACCAATAACATCTTCCATTGTTTGGGTAATGCAATTAATTTCATGGGAAGATATTGTGGCTGACATTCATTGCACACAGTATGCTGTTCCAGACCAGGCCTGTAACATAAGTTTTGTTACACTTCCTCAGTCTTTACTGCGTATCTATTTTAAGATGTTCCTGGCTTGGCATTCGCAGCCCCTATTTACCTCTTCTCTAATCTGTCATGAAAAGCAGTTAATGTGTTTCTTTCTCAGAAAACATATTTTAAAGGACATATTTTACTGTATATCAACTAAGAGAAACAAGTTCAATTTCTGTTTGGCACAGAAGAAAACATGGCATCATTTTCAAATGAAATAACAAACCCATGTCTCCATGAAAACTGAGAATAATATTCTGATTAAGTCACAGTGTACTAACTATAGTGAATGGGATGGATCAGCTTTTTTTTTCCTGCTTAGGTTTCTAAATTTCTTTACTAATATCTTTCTTCTACACTGGAAATTTCTGAACTAGTTAGTCTGCTGCTAACCAATTTCCACTAGGACCCTTCTATTTAGCAGTCATCAGGTTGAAAGTGCATGTTAGTGCATTTGGAATTTTTATTAGCAATTATATAAAATTATCCCAGAATTGTGCTTTCAGTCCTATAGCATGTACTTCATTAGCATAATAAAGATATATGTTTCTTTTTGAGGAACCAGTGGAATTAGTTTTATTCTCAAACACACTGACATATAAAAACAGTATTTTGACAATCTGTCAGATCTTCCTCTGAGACATAATAGCTTTATTTTTAGTTTTATAGATATTTATGACTTGTAAAAAACATAATTTACAGAAGAGATTTACCCTCACTGTCATAATCATCTGCAATTTCCTCCTCGAGTCATTTGGCATCGGGTCATACTCTTCATTTCGCATGCTTTCTGGCTGCAGAACATAGCCAGTGCGTCCATTAAGTGAAAACAAGGCATGGTTCAATTGCATGTATTTATCTAGGGAGAGAGTTAAACAGTCATAACACAAGATCCCCATTTGAATAAAGCTAAAAAAGTACCAGACTAATGGCTCCTCTTTAATTCTTTCTGGTCACCACTTTATTGGGAAGAGCTGGAAAGTTGGAAGGTTTGGTGCCTTTCAGTAACTGAACCTTACAGGTGATTTCTCACCAATTTTAATCCTGATAACACATCTCCATTCACAATTTGTCTCCTATTAAGTATGTCATAAGCTAGCTGGTCCTTACCAGAAAGCAGTGCACAGCCTTCCCTGTGGCTGAACAACTGGTCATACACCTGAAACTCACTGTCAATACCTCTGCTTGTTCAGAACAAAGAGATCGAGGTGAAATAAACCTTTTGGAGTTTGGGGGTAGCTATGCTCAGAAACAGGGCTTTGGGAGCCTGATTTCTGGTGACCAGCTCTATCAGGCAATCCACACATTCAAAACCAAACTTCAGCTCTTGCACATCCTTTCTTGCTGGGAGTAAAATATATAGGACACCAACTGTGACTACACTGGAGGAGGGGCCAGAAAGGGGCTTGTTTATGGTGAAATGGAAGGTGACTTAGATCCTTTAAAGAGAATATTACCTGGAGTTTGAAAGTTAAGAGCCACCATCTGGGAGCCACAAAGCCAGAGGCGAAATGGGTCGTAGTTGGATGAGTCCACCCTCTGTCCTTTAGGATAGACACGTGTCAGTCCCTTCAGGTTGTATTTCAACAACTCAACTGGCTTTTGCTTAACAATGCTCTCTGCCTTGGTTTCCACAAAAGAGCGTATTTCTTTGAAATCAGGATTTTCTACACAGGGGAGGGAGGAAAAGAAATGGTTACTAAAGGAAGGAGTCGACATTTATATGGCATTTCTACTAATGCTTTGTTTTACTTTGTTTTGCTTTGTCCTTTAATGCA
Organism: Heliornis fulica; assembly: GCA_013399135.1. Classification (NCBI taxonomy): domain Eukaryota; kingdom Metazoa; phylum Chordata; class Aves; order Gruiformes; family Heliornithidae; genus Heliornis; species Heliornis fulica. Next base: position 82,658 of record VXBZ01007955.1, on the reverse strand, counting down.
ATAATTGGCACAGTTTTCATGCAGACATGACAAATTGGTTGAGCATCAAGTCTGAAAGTCAAAATTGCCTGCTTGCCACATGCTTTGCAGCAGGGCAGACTGAGTCGTGTCATGAGAGTCTATGGTCATGTTCTCATCTCATCATTGCTAATAATGTACTTCTGACCACTATAACACATATTTAAATGAGACATCTTTTCATGGGTTTAAATGGGGAGAAGAAAGGGTGAGCCAGGGTTAGCCAATGCCTCAAACAATGACTATAATTATAACATCTTAACCACACTGACAGCTTATTAAAACCTTTGCAAAGAAACTTCTAGAAAAAGGGCACATTTGCTGGCTTCTCCAGCAGCAATGACAAAAAAATGGAATAAGAAGTATCTATTTCAGTGTCAGATTCCACACCTGTGCTTATGCAGATCCCAGCTTTCCTATTATAAAACCACATACCATTCCAATAGCTTATGTAAATGGAAAGCAGGTTCTTTCAGTAAAATTATATCATGAATCCACTTTGCAGGTATTTTACAAACAAATGACAAATGTTAGCCAGAGTTTTTTATCTCAGAAAAGGCAACTGACACATAACTAGTGAGCTTCCCCATGAAAGACACCTACGAGTAGGTGTAGTTAACTAGTTAGAAATTTGTGACAGGTTTTTGTGACAGTTGAACAGCATCAAGTTCCCTAGTGCACAATTTCAAAGTGCCACTGAAAACTGTATGGGTGAGGCAGAACTTTGGTTTTGAGTAGAGAAAGGCTACAGTTTGTCTGCAGTTCTAAAATTTCAACTAACATCTGTAAAGTTAGTAGAAAGGGTAAAATTCCGATCTAATAGTAAAGGAAATACCTAAATTGTCCTTGGTTTTGCTTGTTGGCTTGCAGTAGATTACCAGATCAGATAATTCAATAGCAATCAACTGATTCTTTTCCCAATATTTCCTCCTGTTCTCCTGTAAAATGTCAATAAAGTTTTAGATTACAGATACATTGAGTATTATGGTATACCACCTCCAGGATATACTCTAATGCAATGGCAAAGTCAATGATCTTTGTTGCCTACATTCCTCTCTGATACAGACCCTTGCATAGATGTAATGTACTTTGAGACCCAATTCAGAGAACAGACTAATCAAGTGGGTTTGGGTTTAGTTGGGGTTGAATTTTGGGGGGAGGGGGAGGTGTTGCATTGGGGTTTTTTAAGTATGTGTTTCAATGTTTCCTTGATCAGTCCTACTAAGAATTCTAGGAACAATTTTTTATTTTAATGTGGCTCTACTCCATTTTAGCTACATTTTCAACTCTATACCTCATATAAATACAAACTTATGTGGAAAGAAAGCAAAGGGTAGTAAAGTGCCCCTCTATTTATTTACAATTCTGAGCAGCAATTATGTTTTGTTAGGAACTCCCAAACAGCTAAATTCAAACCCTATGAGCATCATTCCTGTAGTTTTCCATTTTGCAGCAAACCAAGAACGTTACAAGTTGAAAGCTATGTGTAATCACGAAGGCATCATCATTAACAAACCTACTATCTGCTTCCATGTTTACAAACACCTGCTCTGTGGAAGCTGTGTAACAGTGCCTGCAACCAAACTGGGAACTACTGAAATCAGCAAGACTTGTCCTGAGCAGAGACATTTGGGCCGGAGGCTTTTCAGACATAAGGAGCAATTAGAGGATAAAACATGTTAGAGGAGTCCCGTGCTGAACAGCGATTAGCTTTGGTACAAGAGGTTATGAAGCAGCAGCAATTAGGAAGTCTTCCAAAAGAATTCCCTCAACAAGACAAACTGAAGAGGAATGAAAATCAGAGCTGGGGAGGCGTGGGTTTCCAGAATGTTTCACTGAATCAGAGATTATACACTGAAGTCTAAGAGAAGCATTTAGACTTGGAAATAGCCTTGGGAAAAAGCTGTATAAACCTTGCTGTACTTAGTGAGCCTCCAGAGTTTCTCAGACATTGCTCAACAGCAATCAGAGCTCCAAATAGCAAAGGGACACTTTTAGATGCCATGAACTCATGTTTAGACATAGCCCTCTAGTGATAACCAAGCAGGAGAGCTAGCAATGAACAGCTGTTCGAAGAGTATCACAAGTGTCGGTATTAAACAGAGATTACAAGATACAGGAAGATTTAGTTTTTGCATGCAATAGACACAGCCCAAAAATAAACTCATAAAACATCTGTATTATATTGTAGCATAGTGTTGACTCACTGGGCTTTTTCCTTCTTCAAAATTCAGCTGCTTAACTGTACTGGCTAAAAGGGACTTCCCTCATCTTTTCCCTTTCCCAGGCACAGTCTATCACGTGAACTTTCTAGAGTCCACACTGTGAGAAAAGCTTCCTGATTGACAGAAATGAGTTTTAAAGCATCTGAACACAGACTGTTTAATACTTCTCTAACTGTACAGAGGGAGAAAAAGCTGCCAAGCTCCTGAAGAGCCATTGATGTACCATAAAAAACATTCCATTTAGAGGCACTTCTTCTAGGTCATGCTTCTCTTTTTCTCGTTTTTATTTCTAAATGAAAGCTTGGCATAAGAACTGTATCTCTCCTCTCCCAACAATAGGTCAACAGCTCCTGTTGCTTCTTCCCTTCCTGAGTCTGCAATCCTCTGCTTGAGACACCAACTTGCCTGCTATAAATAGGATTATGATGACCCCCAGAGCACGACCACTCCAGATGACAGATAAACACCATGAGCCAACATGAAACACATTTTCCATTGCTTGTATCACCCACTTACCAATAAAAAGTGAATAAAAGCAACAAAGGAAAGAGTATACTTAAGCATAGTAATTGTAAGGAGGTTTTGGTCATGTCAAAGATTTCTTAAATACTAGAAAAGTGTTTCTAGATAGATTAATACATCAGAACAGGAAAAGCAAGTTTTTAAGTGGCAGGACTTGTAGAGGGACATAAAAAGCTAAACTTAGGCAGAATCCTTAATATTCAGGCAGGGATATGGAAATAGTACTATTGGAGATCTGACAAATCCAGATTGTGCCTATTAAATACAAATAAATACAATATTAGCCAAACAATTCCCTATCAGTGCCATTGCATTCACTGGAAAGCAGAGTTAGTAAACAGAAGTAAGAAGAGTTTATGCAAAGGCAGCTCAGATTTCACACATTCTCACTGTTGGATTCCCTGCTCTGAAATCTGGTATCTGAGTTTCTCTGCTTAATACTAAGATAGAACAGTGTAACCAGATGTAAAATTGTAATTGTATCTACTTTGTACTACTAAGCACACTTCTCCACTGAGATGCAAGGTGTAACAAAGACAGTACTCTGCTGAAAAACTTCTGTTTACAAAAATTTACATGAAATACTGATTTACGTAGCATTTCCAAAAGAGTTTAGGGAACAAGAGTCACAGCACAAATAAAATGAACAGCAACATTCAAGAGATTGAAGGACCAGGTGTTAGCAAGGTTTCTCAGTGTATAGCAGAGAAACCCAAATCCTATTGTAAATTTGTAGCAGTACAAAAAACCAACAGCAGACAGATTTCCATTAATACCTCTTCTGTAGTTTTCCAAGTGATTTCACGGATGCTTTGATACCATTCAAAGAGCTCTTCTACTTTATCAGTGGCAAACTCAACACATGGATCATCTGGATTTTTGGGTTCCAGAATGAAGACAAAAGGCTTTCTGTGTTTTCCTTGTGGCACTCCTTCCGTTTGGCAACACAGCAGCAAGAAATTTATAATGAAATTTATAATGAAATACAACAGTTCTTCTAAGCTGTCACTGATGATTTATTGAAATGTTTTGTACAACACAGTTTCATCATATTAATTGTATTAGCTATATTAAACAAGGAGGTGTATTTTTTCTTTTGAAGAATATTCTCAACATAGAAAGCTTAAGAGTCCACATGTAAACATCAGAAAATACATACCAACATTGTACGTATTGAGCACCAGTATGCCTCGACAGAGAGAGCCTAATGGATTGTCCTCAATAATCTGAAAAACATGAGTTAAATCTGTCCTTAAATCTTCTCTTGAGGGAATATGCAAAGTACACTAGTAAATAATACACATGCACCATTAAATCTAAGCTCAGTTTCACTTCAAGCATGCCCACTATAATATTAAAAACCTGTTTCCACATCAAGATTTTCTTATATTGATAAACACATGCAAATATCTGTAGCGAGAGTAGTCGAAAGGAGGGGTGCAGCTTCTTATTCATAGTTTTCTTATTTGGAAATATTAAGGCAGTAATTCTGCAGGCAAACTAGTTAAAAGTTTCAGGTACATTACTGTTTAGCTGAACTATCTGGAAAATCTCACCTGGTAAGATTTTAATTACCAGGAAATCATTATGATCTCCTAAAGCCCCACTAAATCAGCTGTCTCCTTAGGGAGCTTTCTCTGAGGGAGATCCTGACAGAAATGTTCAGCAGCAGAGAACAGTGAAGAGTGCATCCATTTCTCTTTTCTGTCTCCTCCCAAACAGAGAGTTGTAACACTGTAAACCAGACTTCCAGAAGGTGTCACCTTCTAGGGAAACATGGCAGACAAACCTTAATCCTTACCTGGCTTTCAAGCTCAACAGAGTTATCAGATGACAGGTCTTCAACGTAATTAGATGGAAAATAGTGTTGGACTTTTTCTCCATAATCCCCCTTCCACCTGAATTCAAAACAAAAAGTATGTGCATGTATATATGGGGTTTTTTTACATATATATTTATATGTATATATAATTTAAAAAATAAGTTGATGAGCTTCACTAGGCCATTAATGAAGCAGTAATTCTCAAGAAATTGGTCATTTATACCCCATACTAGCTTGCCTAGCTGGCTATCATCAAAATACAAACACTGAAGTAGCTAAAAGCCCTAACAAAGTAATCATTAACGGTAGTAACAGATGATTTCAGAGGGATTACATTTACTGTAAACTGCAGTTAATGACTTAAGAGGCTTTTTTCCCCCTCCAGTATTAAAAATACTATTATGTGGTTGATTACCCTGCAGAAACTACAGGGAAACATTAGATTCCCAAGCTTTCCAAGCAATTTACAAGCCAGCTAAGAAAGAAAACCTCATACGAAAGAAGAGAGTGTACAGATAACTAAAAGGCAGATCTGATTCCTAAGTTATAATTAGCAGAGCAAGGAAAGAAACAGCAGTGACAGCAACAGTAACAGATATGTGACTTCCCAGAATACACAAGAGTTCAGGAAGGATTAATGTAATAAAGGGAAAATACTGGATACATTGTGCTATCAAGGTTCTGCAGGTTGAGGATATTGCTGTAGGATAGAAAAATGGAAAAGACATGAAAGGAAACTTGAGGATGTGAGGGTTTTGGTGGTGGTTAGTTTTTTTTTTATTTTTAAATACACTGGCACTAAGATTTATAAGGCCAAAGTTAATAAGAAGCGATCTGACCATAGGTGAAGTTTTTAAAAACTACTTCCCAAAGCTCAATTTGTTCCTCCATCTAGTAAGTTACCAGAAGTTCTCCTACGAGGAATCTTTGTCCTTACCAGCCTCCAGTTTCCTTTGTGACATTATGAATTAAAGCTCCTCGAGAGAAGCTCAATTCATCACTTCTTTTGGCTCTGTAGTCATACAAGGCTTTCACTGTTCTCTGAGGCTTTAAGAGAAACAGAGTAAAGGGGTCATCTCGGGTGATAGGTAATAAAATGATCAATAATGCAATCTTAAAAAAATAAAAAAGGAGGGATAGGATCCTTTTCTGTTATGAAGCTTAGAAACCATAATACCAAAGTTCCAGGCTGACATCTATTGGTGGAAGCAAGTGATGCCACTCAACTGCTATTCAAGTCTCAGCTTGTTAAAGAAGGAAGGAAACAAACAAACAAAATCTTTCTTTTTGTGTGTGTGTGGCTGTAACGTAATTACTGTAGGGAAAAAAAAAAAGAAATAAAAAGAAAGCCACACAGTAAACTAGCAATCCTCTGTCTTCGTTACATGTACTCATATACAGACAGGAGGCTCAGATGACTACAAAGCCTTCATTTCAAAACTACACCAGCCATCCTGCTAGTCACATTTCCTTTATGAAGACAAACAGTTTTAGCAGGACAAGCAGTGCTTTATCTTGAATTTACTACTACCCAATTCTTCAGCAGCAATGCAAATTCATTGGGTAAAAAGACTAAAAAGAACTACAGCCACACAATTTACAAGCAGGCCAGCTTTTATGAGAATTTACAAGTAGGCAGGCCATAACAAGAATTAGAGGTAAGTAGATGTTTGCTGTGCCACTTGTTTTTAAAACTATGTATATATATATCTTAAAAGAACATAAACTCTTATAACTCATCAATAAACCAAAGACACTCTTTTTATACAGAAAGCATATAAATAAATTCTGCTCCTAGTTATGCATGCAGGCCATGCTTGCTAGTGGAACTACTCTAACTTTATGCACGTGCTCGTGGACACACAGACACACTTGAAGTTTTCATGTTTTACATATTTCCATGAAGATTTGGCCTTCTAAAATTCAATCTTCTCACAAGTTATTTGATTTGGAGGCAGACCTGCATAAGCATGCATGGAAAATCAAACTGCCTTCACAGACTCAATAGCAAAAAGTGCCCAAATTCCCACTATGGATCAATCAACACAGGATCTGCACATAAAAACACGTGGGTACAAATTTTGAAAACATGTTAGAAAAAAGTCACACCCTTTAAACTTCTGCTGTCCAGTCCTCCCTAAATCAAGCAGCCCAACACATTCAATTATCCTTTTCATTACTGCTAACAGGAAATCAACATGTCTTGTAATTTTCAGAAGCCTACAGTAAGTGTGAATATCTGTCTGTAAAGCATACCACTGTAGGGGTGATTTCACTGGGTTCCACATACATCTTGACATCATAGAGGGAGTTAATATCTTTCTCCTACAAACAGAAAGAAGGAAAAAATTAAGGTATAGGAATAAAAAAATTATACAAGTACTTAATAGAACATTAATTGCTGAAACCACATTTCTGACAATACACATACAAACAGAAGTGGAAGCACGACACCCATGTTACACTTACTTCTATAGCTGAAGTTATTTAACCCGTTCTATAGCTGTTTGTTATTTAACCTGCCTATGCCTCAGTTTAATGAGAAATAAAACAATTAAACAGTAATACCTCACAAAGGTATCTCCTATCAGTCAAATAGCTTTGAGACTGCAAGTACCCCTTGATGTACAACCAGGGAAGACACTACCTGAATGTAAGATTTCTGTGTTATGGTACTTCAGTTCCAGTATTGGTTACATTATTAGATAAAAATTCTGGAACAGTATACACAGCCATATTTTTCATTTTGTTCTCTCCTTGTGCTCTCATTTGGACACAATCCTATGATACAAAATCTTAGCTACAGGAAACATTACCAAAAATCCTGAAATCTAAAGTCTCCATTTTAGTCTTGCCAGAAGAAACAAAAAACCCCAGACTTCAATTTCCCCAAACATGCCAGACATGTTTTTCGTGCAGCTTCTAAGAGACATGTATTTGAAAACAGAAGACAGCATCTCAGGCTTTTCAAAAGCCAGTTAGCTCCACAAAGTGTTCTCGTTGCGAAACATACCCATCAAGAAAGTAATCTTCTATCCTAAGCTTATTATCTAGGCTCTTTGTTTAGTCAATGGATAGAGACAAGTTTCTCTCCAGCAGATTTTTTTATCCTTATCTCAAAAAGTGAGGCTTCAGAGGTACCTCTCACTTCTAACAGAGAGGGCAGTTGGACACCATCCCCGAGATGGCTCCAAGGTGATGAAGCGAATGCCACTGCACATCCAGAGTGAGACGCTCTGCGGAACATTTACCTTTTATGAAATGCTTAGCAATTGGTATCTGCGTGGCCATTTTAAGATCTCTGCCCACTCCAGCAACAGAAAAGCAGGCCAACTGCAGGCAAGGCTGTTAACCAAAAACTCAGCTTAGCAGAACAATCCCCTATTTCACAGAGCAGCTTTTCTAACTAAATAACGAAGAAAGTAAAGGTTGACCTGTAACCAAAGGTGAAGCTCTTTTCTTCACATACCTCAAAACCTTTGGGAGAGAAGTACATATAACCAGCTCAGCTTCATAGGTAAGAAAACTGCCTGCTTAACGTCCCCTAAAGTCATTTAGCACTGCAAGAACCAAACCTAGTACCCCCAGGCCTAGATCTGGGGCTCCATCCACTACAGCAACTGACACTTGCATAAAGACCATCACTCACCGTGCTGTAGCGCTCCAGCAGCTCCTCAGTCACTGGGTAACGCAGCTTCATTTTCCTGTACAGTGGATGCTTCTCGTAGTATGTTACCAGCTCCACTAAACTCTCAAAGTAGGCTGAGGTTCCAAGCACAAAATGACGACCTTCTTGCAGAATTCGGAAGTGCTTCACCTTCCCCTCCGCTCTGTGAAACAAGTGTGGGTGCTGTAAAAGGCACTGGTACTTCCAGTGAGAGCACCAGTGCTGGACCAAGCTTTGTGCATCTTAATCCTGTGAAACAGTATCTCCCTCTTCCAAAGCCTTTTGTAGTCAAACTGAATTCCAGCTGCCTGACTAAATTCACAATAAGACATTCACACTTTTTTATGCTCTATAGAGCCTTGGGACAAATCCATGTTTTTGCTTAGATTAAATTTCACTATTTTTTTTTTCCTCTATAGATATGTATTCTGTCTTCTTAATAGTGACATAAATGTCTCTGATCAGACTGAGAGTCCCTATGGAATAGACTGCTGCTGATCTGATGCTGTCCCTAAGCAATAGACACACTCCCCTCAAAATGAGTAGCTGTCTCTACCCTGTTCTTACTTTCATAAAAACAGGAAAAACATTTGAAAGAAAAAAATATATCTTGTACTTGAACACACGATTTTACTGAGATGCTGCAACTCAAGTTACTTCAATTTACCTTGGCAACAGCAGAAAGGTTAAAACCAAAGTACACAGGGGACTGAGGAATTCTGGACATCCTCAGTATGTAGTAAGGCATGTAAGTAAAAGGAAAACAAGTATTTGTTTTTCCAAAGCAATTTTGTATGTTGTAGAAATACATATTTTCAAATAAATGCAACTTGATTTGAAGATACAATGGAGAGCACCAGAACTCTACTCATTTTATTAACGTTGTTACAAGAACCACAGTTTAAAAAATATTTTGCCTGGCAAGTAAAGCCAAAAATTTCATTTTGATATTTCATTCTTGCCAGCTATATGACAGGACTTCCAGCGGATAAGAACCTAGAATTAATGCTGAACCAGCACCAAAGAAAGCTTCAGAATAACACCCTCTAGTAAGCAGTGTCAGGGAAGTGAAGAAGGGCCATACATAGTTCTGTATGGGAAGAAAGGGACAGTTGGTGCCCAAATATTTTCTATAGAGTATAGAAACTCTTGTAGACAAGCTCATGCAGGGACATGCTGCACAAATCAATCATGCTAAATTACTCATGCTAAATTACTCGAAGTTTGAAAGCAAGAATTTTATGACTATAAAAAGACCACAGTATTTTTTTAAACAAGTAAAACCAGAATATTGCTGGGCTACTAGGTAATAGCTGTCTTACCTGAACGTCATCGCGAAGGAATCAGGCTCATCTCTTTTTCTAATCAGAAAGGCTCCATCTCGAGGAATTCGCATCAGCATGTCTTCTGCTTCCCCCCGACTCAAGTTGCTATAGTACCAACTACAACAGTTAAAAATCAAAATGGACAAAGCATTATGAAGCTTGTCATATGTCATTCAGTAAGAAAACAGGCAGCGCTATTAACAATAGAGTTTCAAACATGATAAGAAAATTTATGCATTAGATTTTTCCAATCTTGCCACCTGTGACAGCAGGTTATTACAAAATTGTAACACAGCATCTTATTTTGGATGAAAGCATCAAGAATATGTGAGAACACCTTGTCTGTCTGAAATGGTGAAATATAAATCTGCATTTCTTCCAGAAACAAAGACACTGGATCCTGCTTTTAGTCTGCCAGTCAGTTTTCAATAGTTCATCCTGGTTTGACATAGCTGATTTAAGGAATAGGCCAAAGACAAACAAAAGAAAAAAAAATTCTTCTATTTAGAGTCTGATTTTATCTTTTACTGTTAGGAGGGACCTCTTGGATCTAACGTGTGTTTAATGAAGGTGTGGTCGCTTATACTGGCAGTACATCTCCACCTTATACAGAAGGGCAGGAAAGTCTGAACCTTAAACCCTACCTTCCCCTCTCACTGCCTTCCAAAGTTATCTATGGGTGGTCAGTGACTCCCAGATCCCTGAGGTTTTTTTGGGGGGTGGGGGGCAGGGATTTAAAAAGAAGTTTAGTCACTGATCATTATTTCACATGCAAAGAATATTTACTTTTTCCTCACTGAAAAGAAAATAGAACAATGGGCAGCAATTAGAGCATTCTGCCTGCAAAAGTGAGCAAGCTCTGCTTAGGTAACACCAGCTGGAAACAAACACCTACTTCTACTACCTCCTTCTACTACCTCCTATCAGCATGTGGAAGTCAACCTAACCAGCTCCAACAAGGGTGAGGTGGAAACCCTAAGGTTTGGGCTCACTGCCCTGGTAACAGAGTTTCCAGAGAGGTGGGACCATGACCACTTAGTTGCCAGACAACAGCCAACTACTAAATACCTAGTCCAACCCACTGAGTGTTCTAAAACACTGAGCAGAGAAAGAGGGAACCAAACATGAGGTTTTTTTTACAGTTCTCATGAAGTTTCCTAGTACTTTGCTTTCCCAGTTACTGCTCTCTGTTGTACCAGCTTCTCGCAAAGTCAGTGATCTTAATCAGCATCTTTCAGGGAAGCCTATTCTATGTCTGTGGATAAGCAACACTCTGATGTGCTCCTGAATCCAGGGGATTTTTTATGCAAAAATCCAAGACCATCTAAAACATTGCAAAGGACACTGACATACAACCCTGGTGCTTGCCTTCTGCTGTACATACTCTTTAGTCTCGTGTGGGCTAGGATTAGGCACAGCATCGGTCAGACGCAGCTCAAATTCAGCACATCGCAAGTGGGCCTCCTTGTAGTGTTGAATGAGATCATAGATGCTATCAAAAGTGAGATTATCTGTCAGGTAGTATTTCACAGTGTCCCCATCAGTTGAAGAACGGATCCGGCAGTGCTGGACTCTACCTGATCTCCTGAAGAAATTAAAAGGGGTATAAGGAAAAGGTTTATATCAGGTTTTTTTCTTCTGAAGCATTTCCTCACCTGTTCCTGGTTAACTACTTGGTGAGCTTGCAAAGGGGCAAGAAATCTGTATCATCTCTTAAAACTACCAAAGTAAGAACAGAAAAAAAAATCCTGAAATGTAAGATTACAGGACCAAAAGGAGCAATTTTAACCCACGATGTTTTAAAATCTGACATCCGCTTACTCCATGAAAAACCTGCTCTGACAGACTTCTGGGTCACCTGATACACTATTCCTCATAATGTCCCAAACAGAAGAAAACAATAGACTACCAAAACAAAACCCAACACAACCCTGAAAATTCTTTATTATTTTCATTATAGAGGATCCTTTCATTGAAAAGATCAATCTCCACTAGTAAGAGTACACTCATGAGACTACCTAATTTATCCTTAAGTTTCAGGATAAAATGTTGGCCCACTCACTGAGGAAATAACAAATCCTGCCAAAATGCACTACGCTCCACTGAAATTTAAATTTAACAAGTAGTCATTCAAAATCCCATCAACAGCATTCCAGTACTTACAGCAACCCTTATTCTTCTCTCAGCATACTTGAAAAATACACGTTTGTATGCAATCCCATAAAAGAAACAAAGCCCATATAAAATTTTTATGATGATCATCATACCAGAATGACAAGGTGCAATCATCAGGGAAAGCCTCGCTTTCCCTAACTAGGAACGTGCCATCCTTGCCACCCATTTCAGCACAATATTCCTGGAGCAGTTTCTCAGCAGTTGTTCTCCCCTCTTTCATTTTCCCATGGAACCATTTCTCTTTTAAATGCAGCTCAGTCCGTTTCACCTCCTAGACCAGAAAACAAGGATTTTTTTAGTTCATTTCTAATTATATGATTTTGAAACAAAGTACTTGTTACTGATACACTATTTGAGGATTTCAGCTCTTTGTGACCCTGAACTCTCCTTCTGCAAACAAGCCAGTCACCTTTATAGTCATCCTTGACACTTCTCCCCAGTCAAACTGTTCTTTGGAGCAGTGATCAGCTTCAGTCTTTTTCAAATATGTACTCAGCAGAAAGTGAAATAATGCAGCAATGCAAACATAAATTTATATTTTTCAAGGCAAAACACCCTACAGCTAATTCACAGTTACTAATCAACTTTTTCCAGGATTCATCTGTCTTCTTCCTAGCACATCATTTTACTGACAGTGCCATCTAGGTGAATGGGTAAAATGTTCTGCATGTGCAGAGTGATCTCTGAACCATGCCCACACGTGTTAGCAATAACACGGTGTGCGTGGAACATCACCAGTATTATCGAGTCTCACATTTCTGCTTCACTGTGCACAACAGCCAAGTCACACATGCTCATCTGTGACAAACACAACATGCACTGGTATTTACTTACAAAACAAACCTTACTCCATCATACTACCTAGTTTAATAATAACAACACTACTTAGTCAAAGGCATATAAAGATTTGGTTGCCAGTACATTAGCATTTAGGGACAAAAATTCCATTTCACTGTCTCTGTACTCCTTTTTGCAAGTATTTAATTAGCCAAGTTATTTTAATAAAAATGGGGTTAACTGGAGTACCTTAGCAAAGATCCTTTTTATTTTTGTTCAGATACATTTGTTATCTGACACAGATCCTCTACAGTTTCAACACCAGCATAAAAAATACACATCTGTAGACTCTGAAATAATCTGGGAGGATAAAAAGAACATGCTTAAACAAACAAATATAGCCATCACCTTTGATAAATCTTCATCAGCATTCTGTTCTATATCATCACTGAATGAAAGCTTTTCATCAGCAATAGCACAGTAGTGCCGAGTCCATTTCTACAAGTTGAGAGATATGAAAATCATTAATGAGACAGAGGGAAACCTACTAATCACTAATTTCAAAACAAGTTGCGAAAATAAATAAAATATCTCCTTCCCCTCATTCACACCTGTTCAAGTGACAATGTTAGTTTCACAAACACTGAGAAAATTCCTATGAATTTCCGGTATTACATAACTTAGGAACAAAATGTAGCAAATATCACATACCTGTTCTATTGTGTCCCACATGTAAAGTTCTCCTTGTTGCTTTTTTTCTTCTTTCTTGTCTTCCAAGTTCACATCAATATCTCCCTTTGGCCCCAGTTTTTTGTGCTTAAAGAAATAACAAACACACAAACAACCACATCCCATCATGTTCATACACGTGCATAGAATCACATAAAATTGGTCAGAATATTTCAGGATACTCAGTACTACTGGAAGAATTTCCCTCCATTACACAGCTTCTTCTGTCATTACCATAGTAAGAGCTGTCCCACAAGGCTTTAAGTAACAGGGCTGGAATTTCTTTCTTTAAGATTTAAATCTCAAAATAAAGTTTAAAAATTTACAAAAGTTGTAATTCAAACAATGAAGAAATAACTAGTTTGATATGAACTCACCATTCTTTAGGGGACAGAAAACATGAAGTGACACATATGAAGAAATAAGGATAAAACAAGAATCCCTCTGTAGACAGCAGGACATAAGGAACAAAACCCAACCCAAAACTTCATTGCAATTAACAATGGGACTGTCTCAAGTCTAGTAGTTCTCAACTACACTGAGTTCTTTATAGACTATTCCAGGTAGATTTCAATTTCACAGGCTTCTCTGAAAAATCCCACAGGCCAACTAAGTAGGAGTTGCTCTGACTGCTTACTTTGTTTCTGAACAAAAGCCAAATAACAGAACTAGCTCTCTGGCAGGTGCTGATCTATTTAAGGGCTCTTTAGTGCTCTTGTACACAGGACAGCGTGATACAGATGTTCTCTTGTGCAGACTCACAATAGTTTCACATCACTGAATCAGAGAATCACAGAACAGTGTGGGTTGGGAGAGACCTCAAAGCTCATCTAGTTCAAACCCCCTGCCATGGGCATGGACACCCTTCACTGGCCCTGGTTGCCCAAAGCTTCATCAAACTAGGCCTTGAACACTGCCAGGGATGGGAAAATTATAATTCCCTTCTTTAATTATAATATTTCAAAATTAATCAAATAAACATATTAAAGATAATTATAAATATAATATAAATATAATATAAAAATATAATTATAGTAAGTTCAGTTATAATAAACAAATACAATTCCCTTTACATCAGATCATTCACATTGTTAGTTAGGTGCTTGTGCAACTCCCCTCTATGCTCTGCAAGGTATCAACAGTTTGACAGGAGGAAAACCCACAGAACTTCTGCACCTTACAGTGGGGTGCTATTACTTCTAGTCTTACATTCAAGAGCTGTATGCTTATATCTATCTACCCTTAATCCTTCTGTTCAGAAGTTTAACACATAGTGTACAGCACTGCTAAAAGAGCTAGAAAAGCACACATAAAAATAATTATTATTTCACTACAGAGATCATGAGCAACCCTCGGATTCTCAACCTAATTTTGCCATTTGAAATCCTCTTTTGGTTATCTCCCTCATGTTGTTGCACAACAGGGCTGAGTGGAGCATTCTACGATTCTTTGAACATACTTTAATCATTTTTAAGTATCATTTTGTTTAATCAGTCTATGACAAGCATCTGGAGCAGTGAACCCTTGCTGAAATTTAGTGGTGACATTTCTGGAGCTGGAAGACCTTTAGAAAAGAGCTCACATTTGATCTGGAGCTTGAACTAGTAACACTTATTGCAAAGAGAAACAACATCAAGCACTTTAATATGTAGGTTTTACAGACCTCTGTTCAATAGTGCAAAATGTTACTGGTATACATTTCAAGCGTGGGGTTTCTTGTCTCTCAAGAGAAACTAACAACTAAGCTGTGAAGCCAGAAGTAGTATTTCCTGCTCTTTGTTTCCCTATTTTATCAAGGCAAACCTACCTTGATGATGATTTTTTCTTTCAGCTGGGTTGGTGATGGTAGCTGATCTGCACTGGCTTCAATAGGCTTCATTAAAAGCTGATCTCCAAATACCTCCTTGAACACTTTGGCCATGTGTCGTTGCTGCTCCACACTGCAATGCTCTTCAATTGACAGAATGACTGGGTATCTGATGGAGAAAACAAAGGTGAATGAAGACAATTTCTTTTTGTTATAACTGGCAAGGCAAGGATAACAGCACCACTCCTTCCCCACCTTCCTAGATCAAAGAAAATATTTAAAGCAACAAGAAGACAAAAGGAATAGAGATGGATGGACAACAAATAAGAAATATGCAATCATAGAATCATTAAGGTCAGAAGGGATGTCTGGAGGCTACATAGTCCAAACCCATTCTTCAGGAAGGCCCAGTTCCAGCCCCAATATTTAAAACAGCATCAAAGAAACCAGTGATTACTTCTGCCTTCCCCAGTCACAAAGTGTCCCATCTAATTCACTAGCAACCTCACACTCTCCCTAATCCTCCTTTTCTTGCTATGGCACCTGCAGAAGTATTTAAAGCTTCACACTTTATTTTAATAAAACAAGACCCAGGCAAGGAGATGAGAACTGCTTTAGGATACCCACTACCTTCTTGAGCTCCAAATTGTTATGTAGTAGAACTTTTCCTCAAAACTGAAGCTATCAGACCCACACTCGGCAATAAAAAAGACTTCTAGAATGTCATTATTCTCCTAGAACCTTTTGCTCTAGTTTACAGAGAAAAGAGGATCAAGAAGATCTAAGCAAATGAGAACCAGCTTATGGAAAATAAATCAAAGCTTACTCAGATGTAACAAAGGCATGATCTTTGATTGCCTGTACTACGTCATCAAATTTGATCTTCGTTGTCCGTGTCCACCCGTGGTAAATGATAGGTTTCCCATCAGGACCATCCCAGCAATCCACTAGGAAAGACAATTGGTGGAAAATGGAAGAAACAAAGTAGTTACTTTAAAAACTCTAGAAAGAATACATCCAAATTTTCAGTTTTCCACATATAGACTGGACAAAGAGATATTCCATAGCATACATCATGCTCAGTATATAGCTGTGAGAGTTGGCCACAGAGCCCTATTTTTCAGGAACTAACTGGGCATCAGTGTGCAGGTGGTTGCACAGCAACTGTGCTGTGCATCACTTGGTTTTGTATATTCTTTTATCAATACCATTATTATTGGTTTTGTTGTTATTTTGTTCCTTTTCTGTCCTATTAAACTGTCTTTATCTCGACCTACAAAGTTTACTTTTTTCTATTTCTCTTCCCCAACCCACTGAGGGGGAGTGAGTGAACTGTGGCCATTTTAGCTGCCTGCTGAGTTAAACCACAACAATGGGGCAATAGTGAGATATAAGAAAAAACATTTAGGGAATCAGAGTTTTTATATGACTAACTTCAACTTCAGAAAACAAACCAGTTCTTGATTTCGGTTCTTTTTTCTTTCTTGGTAAACAGAGGAAACTCTGCTTACATGGAGAGCATGTAACAAACCACTCCACAAACTCTTTACTCACACTCAATACATCGACATCCCATTCGAAGACACCTGATGTAAGCTTCTGTGGAGGATTCACTTCGAAGCTGGTCTCCAGTCAGATATCTGAGGAGTAAAAGGAAATTGTAAAAGACAAGTAGTCAATTTCAATCATTTCCCACTCACTCCCTGGACATTTTTTTCTCCAGTCATGGACCTTGTTTTTTCCTTTTCTTTTTATGTGGAAGGTAGAGAGATACTACACTCTATACTTCAAAATACATCTATAAGCCTTTTCATTGCAATGCTAGATAAGGAAATGCCCTTCATGTAAAGACAGTTCCCACTCATCACCACAGATTTGTACTTGAGCTAAAGAACTTGCACACCACAAATTGTCAAGGAAAAGGGATGGACACAAACTACAGAAATCAGCACCTAAGTTGCTAAGCATAAAATTCTAGAAACAGTAATATCAAAGATACAGTTCCCAGGAATTCAAAGTTCTGGCTGTAAAATAAATTCAAAATAAAAGAGTACAGATGGCAAACTGCACTACTCCTCTGACTCAAGCACCTCTGTCTGCTCTAATCCTTCACATCCAGGCAAAGACCATGAACAGGCAAGTACTGATCATCAGATGTGCTAATTTAAGGTCTCCATAATCCTTTCCTGCTCAAGACCAAAGCCATTCCTCTCTGTGACACTGTAAACTGTAAGAATACCTATCAGTGCACATTAGGGCTTCCTTTTCCAAGGTAACACATCCAGGGGCCTTCAGATCATACTAACTGTATGGGAGTTTTCACAGGACAAGTGGGATTCCTTATGGCATTCTTATCTTCAGGTAGAATTAATGCTAGCACTAGCTCAATGATGCTATTGGTGCTTGGAAAAAATGGAAGCTCTTTCAATAACTAATTTTTCAAAATAAAGAGGCTGGAACAGTTTTAACACAAGATTTCTTTTTATTTTTGTAACAGGATTCAGGGTTTGGACTTTCTGGCAGCTGAGCTCAGCTGTATCTGAAAGCTTCTAAGATCTTAAGAGAAGGGGAAGCAGGAGTGCCATGAACTGTATTTGCCACACTATAGCCATACAGATCTGAAGGAATTTGGAAGTGTTGCTTTCTCTGAACACATGTTGGTCTGTTTGAACAGGGACAGACAATGGGAATTTCGGTAACTTACGTGTTATGGGAGGAAGAAATCCAGTAGTGAGACAAAGGATTATTCATGTCCTGCACATCTATTGAATCGTATTTGTCATCCCAAATACTGTTTTCTTTTGCAAAAAGGTAAGTGAGGAACTATAATACAAACAGAGAGACTGAATTTAAATGTTTTCACTATATAAGACTAAAAGAAACCAAGCAATGTAGAAGAGAAACCTGATGATCTGCCAATTAACAAACCAGGAACTAGCAGGGCAAGAAAAAAAGTCCACAAGAAACTACTACAAAGTATCATTATCTTACCTCATCAACAAAGAGGAAGGGCTCAGCAGTTTCTCTCATAGTGTCATCAATAAATTTGGTCATTCGTTCTCGGACTTTACTGAGATCTTGTGCCCAAGATTCCTTCAAGAAATACAGTAGAGAAAAAAAAGCTATAGAAGGGGTGCTATTCTACATTTTGAAATAAATAACTAAATCAGACAGCAGAGTCATGTGATTTACTTCTCTCTCATCTTGCTAGTTTACTGCCAATATATTTTATTGTACCCACAGATCTTAAAAGTTTCCTCTATTATGTCTAAGCAAAAAAAGATGATCTCCATCTAAGTACCTTCACACAAGTTGGAGGCCCATAAGACACATACTATGTATGAGAATATATGCATGCACACATACAGAGCAAAGCCAGCCTCTTTGAAGGATATGACTTAATTATAATTTATCTCATTTCTAAGTGCAATCTGAATGTCTTTTTTAACACAGTGAAATAGGGAGAAAAAGAAAGTAGCAAGCTTGTACAGGAAATGTAGGTCTCACTTTTCAATCATATTTGCAAACTTGGAGCTTAAAAGCATCTAGCTAATATTGCACAATTCTCCCCCATGGTGTCTGTGCTAAATAACATTATAGAAGACCATGAACACACAGTTCCAACCCATGCCTCTATCCTTATCTGCTTGCTGGTATGGGACATCAAACTGGCTCCATTCAACAGAGTTATGCTTGACTCTAATGCAAGCAGCTCAGCTTTTTATGTAAAAGCTGCTAAAACAGGCCATGGCATTACCCCAGATGCACAGATGATGACAGCTCTAACCCAGCCAGGCTATCACATTTGACATACATCCTTGTCTGTTTATCTATGTGACTAAACAGAGACCTGTTAAAACCTTTTTAACTTTATCCTCCCCCTTGTTTTCTGGTCCAAATTCAGTCTTTATACAGATGAAAAGTAATAGTCCTTGTGAACTTCAAAGGCAACAAAGAGGAAGAAATCTTCCCAAGGCCTAATACCACCGCTAATATAAATCAGATTCTGTGACACATCACATCTCTTTAATGAGCACAGAATTCCAAGAGACAAACTTAAGAAAAAGAACCCAGAATTTTTTAACCTTCCCACCTGTTGTTCATGTAACAGGAATCTCTGAAAGTCATGGAGATGAACTGCTGAAGCATCTGGACGGTCAGTATTTCTTTAAAAAAATAATAAAGAAAAAGGGAAAGTGAAGCTAAAGGAATAAGAGAGCAAGTGTCATCAGATGTTATAGCAGAAAATTACATGGATTCATATCTTGGATTTACAGTATACACGTGCTGCTGCCACCAAGACACTTTTTATATCTTCAGTGGAATTTAGACTGGGCTTGTAATATTGTATTATCTAATTATTGTATTTTAAACCTTGAAATAAATCCTTCTGAATTCATTATGTTTTTTTGATAGTGATTTATTGGGAACAGTAACAAATCTGTACTCATCGTTTTGTAGGAAATGAGCCACATTCACTTGACAGGGGTGTTGTTTAGTTTAGGCATAGAGAGACACTGTTCTTTTAAATTATCACAGCCACACTTCCACAAATAACTCCATCCATGCTTTACTGAGATGACTTACTGTGATAAATCAAAACCTCCTGAAAAAGGAGGTAAGATGAAGCTGCACCAAGTGGCACAAACGCTTTCCCTTTTGTAGAACACAACTGCTGCATCATCTGGTACCAACGAAGTATCTACCTATCCTTGAAAAATCTGTGCATTTAAGCAGTCTCACAAAGTTTAATTCATATGACATGACCAAAGGCTAAGGAAATATTCTGCACATTCAAGCAAATTTTTAAGCTCACTTCCTTAATCTGTTTGTATGGTATTTAAAACCAAGATACACTGGTTAAATTCACAGTCAAAATGTTAGCAATGTCTGTGACAACCTTTTTCTTGCTGTACACATCATGGTTAAATTTTCAAGTACCCCAAGTGAAAGATGCAGAAACAGTTACTAGCAGCATTCTGCTCAATCTAGGCAAAGCCTGTGCAACACACCACTCTCCAGACTAAAGGTAAAAATTTCTCCATCAAATTGTACTTCAATAGTTCTGTTCAGCTCATAGTAAAAATCAGACCTTGTTCAAGGTCATACCATTATTGTAGTTTGAATGTAAAAAAAAACATTTCTCAAACTATATTCAGGACTTGTTTCTATGATAAATTCACTGTTTATCATGCAAAAATATGTATCTTTTCACACACTAAAGCATCAGGAAAAAAAATCATCATCACTCGCCACTCCTGCAGCACTACAACCATATGGAAACGAGATAAAAATAATACAAATGAAAAGTCTCACCCAAGAATGAACACAGAGGAATCCTTTTTGAGTTCATCAAGAATCTTAAAACAAACAAAACACACACACAAAGGAAAAAAAAACCAAACATAAAAAGCAGGGAAAGATAAATAATAAAATAATATGCGATTTTCTATCTAATTCCATCTATTAGGGTCCCTTGCTTTGGGAAGGGGGAATATATGTATTTCTGCTCTGGAGAACCTGCACAAGAGTTGGCAATAGACATTAAATGCATAAGAAAAAACACACAGGCCTTTCAGTGTGAACACAGGTAATTCTCAGGCAAAAAAAAACCCTGTTGTTGATAAGGCACCTTATACACACAATCACTCAAGTTTCTGGGGACCTCTTAGTGCTTGATATTCCAGAAAAAAAAAATGGAATTATGTATCCTCCACCACATTTATTTTTTATACCTAAATTGCTTCCACCAAGCACAGTTACAGATCACAGGAAACTTATCAACTGACCCAAAGCAGTTCTTGAGCAAACTGAAGAGTTTCTGTGAAATGATCCACTAGTGGTGATAACAAGAGTGTAAGGAAGTCAGATAGCCTCCTAGTCTGTCTTGTGCTCTTCGACTTTCTGCTTGAAATAATTAACTAGACTTTCATGGGCAAAACTAAAACCCTGCCAGTAAATGGAAATTTTTTCAGCATCACTTTTAAACAACACAAGAAAGCTCTTCTGCCAAAAATAAACAGCACTGACTTTCACTATCAAAGCTTCTATTTTAGCAACCGCAGTTGAATCAACAATAAACATGTTGGCACCAAAGACACGTCACCAATAATTTCAGATTCTGTGTTTTCACACAGTTTTAAAGGGTTTCTAACTTTCAGAGTCAACGTTTCCACAGACTTCATGAATGTATGCAAAGAATACATGGGAACACTACTCAAAATGTAAATTTACACTAAATGTTACAGTAAAAATCAATTCCATTGCATTCATTCCCCCAAGGACCGTCTGATGCATGTTTTGTAATGCATTCACCCCAGGTAATCTCTAAGCATGACAGACAACGAGAACAATAGCTGTTATTTGATGCTTCTGATACATCCTCATGATTTACAGAATGTTTTTGGCAATAAAAGATTAATACAAGTATGGAAAAACCTTGCTCCAATCAATAAAGAGATCAGTGAAACCTAATAAAAAAAGACATTCTTCATCCTGAAAAAACTCACAAGAAAACTTCCCAGAAATCCCATTATATCTGTGCACATCTCTACCACACAAGAAGAAACATGAATAATACAGTCATCTCCTTAAGATAACTGCTGATGGTGACTGCAATGTACACATCAAGTACATTTTTTTTTGTAACAAGAATGGGGACAAATAAGTAACAAACAGAAACAAAAGATTCATCATTCACTCTATTCTGATCAAGCAGTTTAACACTATGAAGACTACTAATGAAAAAGCTTACCGATTTCTGTTGATCAAACATAATTTTCTTGTAGAACAAATGAAATTGTTCAAAACTAAGCTCCTCCTTGTGAGCACCTATTTCCTACAATAAAAATTAGCACAGAGTGAGTTTAGAATTCCCCTGAACTACATTTGCAGCAGCAGGTTACTTGTACTCCAGTTGTCAGCCTTTCACACATAGTGTTCCACTCCAAATTTGCTCATTGGCACCACCTGGGATGTTCTTTTCTTTTTGCTTTTTTTTCCTTTTTTAAGAATAGTGCAAACAGGTTTTTGTTTGTAACATAGTGCTCCTAGCCAACATCTTTGGCCTTGCATTTCATACCCTGACACTGTTCCCCTTCTGTAGTGCCTCATCTAGTCATTGTTAGCTGGAGCCACCAAAGGAAGAATGTGTGTTTTAAGGGTGGAGAGATGGAAAGCAGGAAAAGGTGGGGACATTTAAAATTCCTGCATGAATGGAAACAACCTTCAAAAGTTATTATTATCAGCATAAGTGGGCGTGAAGACGTTCTTTCTTACTTGATCATATTGAAAAAAAACATTGTCTTATATATTAGTTCTATTTTAAACATAAAAGAGTTTCCCATGCACTTGAACAATATCAGCACCGGAGCTCAAAACCCAATGTTGGCTTTGAACAATGAAAAGAAGGAACATCTATGACCATATTTTCTTACAGCCTTAGAAATAGGCAAAGCAAAGATGAGAAATTAATTTATACTATTTTACTGTACATGGCAAGAAGCAAAAGCATAGGCAGAATCCTGAAAAGAAATACCACCTGTAAGATAATACCAGATAGAAGTTGTACAGTAATTACCGCAAATTTATCCTTCAAGAACTTCATGCTGCTCACTTTGAAGTTCACTTGGGGAAGAACAGTTTTCAGCTCTCTCATACTGATACTGAGGGGAGAAAAAAAAATAAGAAAAAAAATATAGCAAAATCCTCACAGCTCTGTGTCCACACTCAGTTACTAATATATTTTCTATCAACACAAAAATGTTAAACGTTCTGGGTAATGCTCACCTCACATAACTAAACCTCTATAAACATAACACCTACATGTGAGCAAGCCAGACATGTTTTCTAGTTAGTGGAGAGAAACAGGCATTTCATTTAAATTGGATATCCATACTAGGATGAAAAGAACCATGCTGGTGAGACACCCATTTCTCTCCATCAAGAATTAACCAGACCTAGATGATCACCTCAAATGTAGATATTTACACATGTTCAAATGAACTGCAGCCTTTCTTTCACTGTTCCAGTCCTATCAAAACTGGTATAAAGACACAGAAATACTATACAAAAGGATACACCAAATGGATGAGGTTTAGTTTTCTTTATCACTATAACCTTTTACTCGCTGGATGGTGAAATCGATTTGCAGCTGCAAGACTCTTCCCTCTACAACATCTGATCATGACCTCATCCTCCTCTCACAACCAAGTTTCCCCAGGGAGGATTGTCTTCCAAGTCCATGTACACAGACCTCCTGACTCTTTTTACAGTTTTAGAATGTCCAGTGATTTTAGAATGACCAGCAACACTTCAAAAACCAAAGTTTTCTAGATAACAGCAAGACCTTTAAAATAACACACACTTACTCTGGATTTTAAGCAACGCAGTACATAAATCATACACCAAGTGTTTAAGCAGTACTTATATACAAAGCTAAACTTCTTAATCACTGCAACACATTCTGGCTACACATACTTTCTGGCTACACATCAAAGCACATATGACGTATACATCAAACTTAATTTCTTGAGGAAAGACTCTGTATTAGAAACAAACCTGTGAATAGCTTATTTCAAAACCCTCTATTTCTTCCACATCTTCCAAGTTTCTCATATACCCCAGATTTTATTACAGTCTCCTAGCTGCCATACTATCTTTCACTGCAAGCTCAGAGCAGCTCAGAGTATTTAGTACACTGTGCTGGTTTTGGCTGGGATAGAGTTAAATTTCTGTTCTCCTGTTGCTATGGTCCCAGTGCTTCCTCAGGCCAGCTGTGACACTCATCAAACTTTCTGCTGATTCAACTTGCTAAGCCAGCAGAAAACTATGTGGCCAAGAATGGGTTTTGCACTGGCTTCGCGTGGCCACGCAGCTCACCTCATGTCCAGATCAGCAACATGGGCAGAATAAGGAAAGGGGCTGGAATGCCTAATTAGCAGCATGTAAAGCTGGTAGAAGAAGAGGAAATGTGAGACTTCAACCACTCAGCAGCAGCAAGGTGGCACACCAACTCAGTTGTCTCCAGCATCTCCAATCACCTGCTGTTCAACATGTCTTTTGGTAGAGAGGAGTGGAAATTATCTCACATATTCTAGGTCAGAGTCTCAAATACTGGGTACTGTGGGTGAGAGAGCTCAAGAAAGATATGGCATTACAATGGGACACTGTGGAGGGCCCAAGTACAAGCTCTAGAGCTGAAGACGAGGGGAATTATGTCAGCAAAAAGCAGCACAGTAAAGGCACAACATCCTAGTAGTCCTACTGCCAACAGGCACAAAATATTAATGCAATACCAATAGTAGCCAAGAAAACAAGACTAAGGTACCCTTGCCTTGACCTACAGCACAATTCATAAGTAATTAACTCTCTGCAAACACAGGGTAAGAACAGAGTCACTTGAAAGCACAAAAACTATTAGCAACTAGACAAAAGTAACACTTCTATAATGCCCATACAAACAAGTGCCCTGTCAGATATTCTCATCTCCATTGTGTAGAGAAGGGAAAAAGGCAAAGCAAGAAGGAATTTAGCCAAAACCCATGCCAAAGCCAGATTAGAACTCAGGAAACCCCTGGCTTTCCTCCCTGTCGCCAGACCTCTGGAAAAAAACACTTCTTGTAGGAGCAAGAACAAACACACTATTTGTACCCTAAACACCAAGCAAAAGCAATTTCCTCTGGCCAGACAAGTGCAAGCCAAAACAAAGAGCTGGGACTTCATTACCAATGGAAAAAACTCAACCTGTGAAAGAGGACTTGCTTGGAAGCCTAACCATTACAATGAACCTCCCTGGAAACTGCAATACTAAACACAATGAAACTCAGTCCAAACTCCTTTCCTGATTTTTTCTAAAAGTATGAATCACCTATCAAAGAACAGAGCTCCCTCTCCACAGTGCAAGTCCCCTTCATCCTAACCAAACTGCCTTGTAGTGATGAAACAACCCTAAAACAACAAATGGAACCTCTTCAAGCAAGACATATACTGTTAGCCACCACTTCTCTTTGCTAACATTTGCTTTTGCCTCATGATCCCTGCCAACATAGCCCCACTGCAGAGACAGTTTTTCAAAACACATCAGGAGGTGTCAACCAATATCCAGTAAAGGATGGTGCTTTCCAATTCACCACTCTGGTCAGATTAGGAAACACCATTTTGAAATGACATCTCAGCTCAGGCTGAACCAGCCGCACAGTGCCACAGGCTGTCTGCAGAATGGTGCTATTTCCTGCAGTAACAGTCTCACTCACACAATGATACACCACGTGTTTATTCTGCTTTTAGGAAAAGGTCTAAATGAGAGGAAACACATGTACTTTTCCACACTGAAATACACCTTACAATGGAATGCATGTTCCAAAGAGCAAAATCATGATAAAGTAATAGATATGGCGGAGGAGGGGTTAACATTCTTCTCAGCATCACATGGTTTCTGGCAACCCAAAGGAGAGGTATGCAGCTGAATTAATTTTAAAAAGGCCTCCTTTGTTGTTTGAAAGTTACAAACCCACATCACACATGGACCTGAAATGAACTACTGAAACTCAGACCTAGGAAGCTACACAGCACACGACCTGTGTGATGGGACTACAACCCATCGGACTTCTTTCACATGAGAAACACCTTGTCAGAGGTGATTCATTGCCTTTGGTCTATGCAAATATGTGGCAAAAAGACAACCCAATGCTTAAAAAAAAAAAAAAATGATTTTGCTCTAATTCCAAACTGTGAACTTGACTTCCTTCTATATCTATCCTCAAGAGTANAGATACCATACATACCATCCACTGCCAGGCCCCATCAGAACTGAAATAAGGGAAGGCACTTGAACATCTGCCTATGTTGTGCTCTGTGTGTGCAGCTTCACTGTTATCAATGCCCACACAAACTTCTAAAAGCTGTTCTGCACCCCAGTGCAAACACGCTTCAGTGATGAAGAGCTGGTGGCACAGCTGCACAGGAAAGTTCACTGCTGGTTATACAGTCCAAGCTGCTGTGATTCAACTTGACTATGAAAGGCCAAAGACCTCTGTAGAGCAAACAACCTAAAATACCTGCACAGCTGAGCTGAATCTCTATAGCAAGACTGAAAGAAGGAGTGTCCTTCATCATTCTGGCAAAGGTAATTGAAGGCTAAAAGCAAAATTATTTATTTTTCATCATTTGCTTCCTCACTGTGTCATGCATGTAAGCATAAGTGAGTGCTATGAACGGTGTGTTTAGCAAAAGGTAAGACTTGGGTAGGTAAAGCAGGAGCAAATGCCATTTTCAGGGGTGTCATATTTCAGATCTTGGATAAAGAAGTATTTATTTCCTTTCATTCCATGTTAGAGTCTGCAACAAAAGTTCACTAAAAACAAACTGTGCAAAGATAGAGCTTCTTACCTATTTCTTCTAGTTTGATCAACAGAATAGATCTGCTTCCTCAGCCAGCTAGTAGAAAAGAGGGGGAAAAGAAAAAAAAATGTTTAATCTAAGAACTATAAATAAAACACAGCCAACGAACCATCAAAATCTGTGGATGAAATTCAGTAGAACATTTGAAAGTCATAAGATCCATCTCTTCTAATAAAGCAAAAACAATTTCAGGGCAGCATCTAAGGATTTAGTCGGTTTTATAACTGTATTTGTAAATATATACTTTTCTGCTGCTTAATACTGCATTTTAAAGCCACACAAACAACACAGGAAGGGGAAGGGCGGGCAGGACAGAAAAGAATGAGCAACCAGAAGCTGTAAAAATTTAAGTGGATCAAGCAAGCCAAAACTTCAGCTAATCTAGAGTAACTCCAGTAAGTCAATAATTTATGCCAGCTGAGGCTGCAGGCTCCAAGATCTCTTAGATGCACAAAAAAATAAAAATTAGGTGGGAGGCAGAGGAACTTAAGAGAATTTTAAAGCAAATAAACTGACATGTACTCTAATGAGTAAAGTGCACAGCAAAATACTATTAGCAGCATTAATAGTAAATATACACAGGCACACAATTTTGATGTAAAGGATGAGCACAGCACATCATTATCAATCTTATCCTCGGTCTCTACAGTAATCACTCTGCTGCACAAATATAACCTGGAACCCAGCAGCAAACTGTGTAACAGCTCATTGCAATATCATACAACAGATGAAAATACTTTCTCCCCAACTGGAACAGCAAGTAGGTAAAGACAACACCAGTGTCAGAGCCACAATTTGGTTGGGTAGCAAGCAAGGAGAGGGTATATTCTCACAACAGGTAATAGTCGTGACCACAAACAAAAATATCAGCAGCAATGAAAAGCAATCAGATGTGAAGACAGTCTTAAAGGCTTCTCAACACAACTGTCATTCTAAGCATGTTTAGTTTCATCTGCAAGATCCTCAGAAGCACTGAGGGCACAGTTTTAACATCATATGGCCAGCTGCTAAAGAGCAATACTTAGAAATAATGCTTGTCAGCCTGGTTCCCCAGGTCAGCTGATAATATTGCCATGCAATGCATGGGGTGCAACAAGTGCACTGCACACCTTGGAATTACTGGGATACAGGACATCCTCTGGAGCAAGCCTACTGTGACTGCATAACACATTTGTAGTTTCCATGAAGTCAACGCACGCGTAAAGCGGATGTTGTGATCTCACCAAGAGATTTATTTGGGGTTTCATTTTGGTGTGAGTATACAGAGCAAGGGAAACTGCAAGTCCACAGCAGTGGACACAGCAGAGTGTGATTCCAGAACAAGTAAAAATAGCAAAATAGCATGGAGAATTTCTATATGAGCTTTCTGTATCATATACTGACTGCAGAGCAGTTGTTCTTATGTAACTGGCAGGCACCACTTGTTGCACCTTAAGAATTTCTTTCAGATTTTACATTTCTAATTCCAAAGAAACATCAAGTCTCATAAATTGGAAGTATGTCTACTTACCTCTCTGTAATGGCAGGTGTGGGAGCACTCATGACCTCTTGATACAAGATACTCAAGCCACACAACCATTTATCAGCATCATCTTTAGAGTCAGCTGGAAAAAAAAATGGTATGAGAAACACCAAGGTAAAATCAATCCAAAACCAAGACATTACTTGTGATGTCTAGATAAACCCTAGTATACAATGCTGTTGATTAACCTCTCTCTTTGATAAATCTCATAGTTTCCTATTGCTAACCAAAAAAACAAAAAAACAAAACAGCCAACAGAAACAAAAAACCCAGCCTGAATTTGGGGGTAGGACGGTTAATTCTGTAAGGTTTGTCCAAAAATACCTCATTTTTGGAGTCTGATTATCAGGGAAAAAAAGTTTCAGTTTATCATCAGAAAGACTATGAAACAACTGCTGAGCTCTTGTATTAACACAATCAAAATTCATTTGTTTACCCACTGTCTCCAAATTGGCAAAAGCCCAGGGACATAGATCTAGAGAAATTTGAAGCCCACAGATGAAAGAATTCATTGTGTTATAGCATAAAGCCAGTTCCTTATATTCCAAGCAGCCTACAAAAAGATTATAACATGCTAACTTTTGATGGGCATAACCACCTCCTGTCTATCCTAATCATGCCTCTAGACAGAGATTGTACCACACTAGACTTAGGCAAGAAGGAAAGGGAGGGAGCAACATACAAACAGGTGTAGCTTACAGAGACCCATTTAAATATAATTTTATAAAGTTCCAGGATTCCCTACATGTCTTAACACTAGAAGTACTTCTTCCTCTCAACCTTACAAATTGGTTTATCGTTGTATGTTTTGTTTTAAATGTAGTTGGCCTTTCATTTCCCAAACAAGAAGAGTCCTTCTCATCATTTAACGTGAGCACATTTGACTTCAACCCAACAGGAGCAAGATGATCAACTGTGTGCTGGGTATAGCCTTTGCTAGAGAATACCTGTTCAACTGAAACCAATTTTGGGGGCCTTTGATGAGATGCAAAAAACACAACCTTCAGTTGGGCAAAGTCCATTTGCTTTAGCACACCAGTTCTGAAATTTCATTAAAGCAATCTTCAATGAAACCAGTTCTGAAAAAAATTTCACACAGGAGATCCAATTGTGCAAATTCTTTTAAAAGTCTTCAAAGCAAGCCAGTTTCTCAAAAGATGAAGACAACATTTTACTTTAAAATACTTTGAAACAATGCTTTCTCCCTTAAGGATGTAGCTAGAGCCCAGCCTCTGCTCCCCATGGAAATGTTTTTGAATTTGTTGCAATTTTGGAAAGAACACCCACTACCACTGCCAAAGCAATTCTTCTCCCAAGACAATTCTGCCCTTTGTGACAGCTACCATTGCCTTTAAGTAACAATTACTTTATATTAAGAAACCATGACAAAGAGCTTTAACAAGGAAAAGGATTTCCCCCTTAATTGTAAGTTATATCATGTTGTTCTGCAGTTCAGTGTTATGGCAACATATTTCATGGTACTGTTTCCAAAGTACTGGCAGAGACCTGTTTTTCCAAACAGCCATGGAGGGGGGACAGGGGGTTGCTAGAGAAAATCAACCTGAAGTACCTGGCAAGGCTTCACTTAAGCACAGGCTCTTACTCACAATTTTCACAGACTTCATTCAAGAATGGTAAAACTTATCTACAGGTAAAGCCTATGACAATGGATTAGTTCCAAGCAGTCTTTAATTTCCAGTGCATCAGTATTGAAAAAGAAATCCCAATCTTCCAGTACTGCAATCTAAATTAATTAGATTTTTTTTAAGCTACTGTTAGTGTTAAAATGCTTGCAAAGCTCTCCTCTTTCATTATGTTCTGGCAATGAAGTTGGTAATTTTAAAATGGACAAGTGTGTTCCTGCACAGGACAAAGAGAACTACCACTCCAAATAAATTGTCTGCAAAATTCTAAACCAAGGATCAGCCACAAACTTTTAAGAATAGAAATCTCTTTGTAAACTCCACTTAGAAACTGTACTCAGCCTGTGCTGTAAGAGTTTATGTCCCTTTTCATTTCAAAATCTTTGGTTCTGCAACCCTGGATAATCTCAAATAAGAAGTACACCAAACCCTTCCAAGGATACAGGATACAACTTCCTTCTGCTTCTCATAGATTTCTTCATTTTCAATTTATCACCTTACAATTTTATAGGTCCCCTTGTACTTCCTTAGAAGAGGTTTAGTATTACCAGGTGACAAGCAAACACACAAACCAAACCAGAACATTTTTACAGATTAGTTTGCAATTACTCATAGATGATAGGAAAGTGCCAATGACACAGCTGCAATCTAACTCTTTATGGCTACAGTTTCCAGAATCATTTTTGCCAGGGCAATATTCTGGCCACGTGGAAGACAACAGCAAATCCTTTGTTGATTTTAAAGAGGACAATGTCACCTCTGCTCTTCAGTGTGGAAAACCTTAGTAGAGATATTTGACCAGCAAAAGTTTACCTTGACAAGCATGATTGAACAAATTGAAAACTACACTCACACAAAACACTGGTTTAAAACAAAACACTGCAAACACAGCAGTTCACAGGCATGAAAGACCGAGTAAAAGGTCTGTCTCCAGATTTTAAACATCTGGTGCACTCCTGAACTGCAGAAATCAAAACCACAGTATTCTTTGCATTTCTCTTCCATCAAGATATTTTGTTTGTTCAATCTGTAGGTTTACAGAAACAAAGACATAAGAAGTACCTGCTAAGCTTAAGGTGTTGAGGACAAATTGGGCACCATAAAAAACAGTAAAGCAGTGTTCTTCTCTTTGCTTCGCTTTGCAACGCTCAAAGTCCTTGGAATTCTTTCCTGGGCGAATTTCTTTTATTTCCATCAGATCCACTGGAATGAAACAACATTCAGTCAGTACAGCTGCACTTACATTCTAGCAGAGCCTGAAACAGTGATATGAATAACTCAAATGATGCAAGTGTCTGTATGTGCATGGGTATATATGTATATGTATATGTAAACCTACAGTGGGGGAAAAATGCAAATTGCACCAGCTTGCAATCCCCAAAGCCACAACTAAATATACTACCAACTAGCAGACAATAGAGAAGGACCAAAAATAATTTTTCTTATTTTTATCGTTTCACTATCACTGTTTATCCACTGACAGAGTGTATGCCCATTGCCCCTTTGGGTTACAGAAGGCATGATTTCACAAATGGCAGTTACTTTAAGCAAGGCATTTCCAATTGCCATGACAACTGTTCAGTCACACACACAAAAAAAAAGAGATACAACTTCTAATTACTTAAAATTACACATCAGATCTTAGTCAGCTAACCTCATCACCTAGTATAATCACTGGCACTTGTAAGACAAATATTTAAAGCAGGAATATAAAGAAAAAATCCAGCCTAATTATTAAAATGTTTGTGAGCTTTTTCCTGATCAGGAAGTTTCTGTCATTTAGCATAACCTGTTGTATCACTTTTCACTTGCTGCTTTCTACAGAATACAGACAGGTGAGTACTAGAGAACAGCAGAATGGGACAACTGCATGATCACACATTTTCTCAAGTCAGCTCCTTTTTTATCAAACCCTTGCTACACAGCCTGCATAACAGTAGTGAGACAGCACTGAAATAGCAATATGTGCACTCTCAAGATAAGATACTTATTAGAAAACTGAGGAAGTGGTTTTGTTCTGCCTGTGGACCAGACAAATAATCAGCTCTTCCCACTTCTGGACAGTCTTGACTTACGGGATACAGGATGAAGAATGAAGAAAAACATTTCATGGCTACTCTCAAAATTTATCAGACCTAGCAAGATCCAAGGAAAACAGATGAGGGTTTCTGTCCACACATCTATGAATGCCAATGCTATAAAACCCCTGTTTTAAATGAGTACCTCATCAGTAACACCACACAGTTAACACAATGAAAAAGCAACTGTGCTGCCAATGGAGGGGGAGCTGACTCTTCTGCAGAGTCAGGATGCAGGCAGGAAGAACTCAAATGGAGAGAGAAGGAGGTTGTAGGGCTGTGTTCAATGGCACCCAATTGTACACCAATCAGATCATCCTAATCATGGGCCAGAACAATCCCAGTCACCTCCTCCCTTTCCCTTCATCCAACAAACCCCAGTTCAAACACAGTTTTAACCTCAAGGAAGCACACCTTTTATTCCAGACATCTATAAATCCACACATATGAAACACCACACCACGAAGACCCCTCAAAGTAGAAACTATAAGCAGCGCTAAAACAGATTTCACAACCTGCACTGCTGTTGTCATTTCAAGTGACTCTTACCTCATACTGACCTCTGAAACAAAGAGACTTACTCAATGTCTCCCTTCAGTTACATATACTCACTATAGTTCTTTTCCTTGCACTTTAGAACCTTTCAACCCTACCATCCCACACTCCTGTATATGCAAATATGCATATAGACACAAGGAATTTTGTATGCACAGGTTTCACACTGGTAACCATATTATTGTTTCTAACACTGATCTCTGAAAAAGAGATTACTATACCCTAATTGCTAAAAGCATTCAGTAAACAGAAGAATAGGTCATTAACAAAATTTGAAAGGAAGAAAAAAAAAAAGGAAGAAAATATTTATATAAAATCCCCCTCAAATTCAGAATTTTACATTCCTGTACTTTTCAGGCAACATATGTATGTACTATAAAATTCTGGCAAGATATCATTATGTTTACTTAAATAACAGAGAATGGAGAAAAACAGAGGGGGAGAGACATGCACAGTAAGCACCGATTTTGGTCTGGTGCTGAGCTCTGCTGTCTCCCCAGGTTAAGCTCGAGTCACCCAGCATCCTCCACACAATGTCCACAAAGTCCAGCTGAGCCAAACTGAACAGAGAAAGGAACATGCCAGGAAAAGCTGCAACATGTTTCAGACTCAGATTAGTAAATCAACTGTACCAATTTAGCTGTTACACAGTTACTGTAAACGTTTTACAGCACAATCTGTCACTGAACAATTAAAATGTAACTTCATGGCTGTGAAGTGCAAGCACAGCCCTCAGACACTCTCCTCCTACTGCCTTCAAGTACTGCAGCACTCCTCCTTCCCAGTACCATGTGCAAACTGCAGAGCCGTGTCCTCACCTGACTTCAGATTCCTGAGGCCTGAAAAAATTGCACAGAGCTGGACATTCATGGCTGTCAGTATCAGATCAAATCCAATACACTTGTAGGTGCAATTTCCATAAAACAATGCAAGATTAATTTCCCAAGGACACATAAAGCAAAGTATGCCCTGTAGAGATGTTGACTCAGACACAGCAAGACAAGAAGGCCACTCCCAAGGCATTCTCGCCCCAGCCAAACAGCTCAGAAGTCTAGTGCCACTCTAAGACCCTACAATACTAGTTTGTATTTCATCCATTCTTTTATATGGTTATTTCTGCAGGTTAAAAGGATCTCCTTGGCAGCCTCATCAGTCACCTATTGATTCTGACAACTACCTCAAGTGGCTCTTTAACAAGACCAGACTCCAAGGCACCTTCAGTTTCTATCCTGTTTCAGGCTCTGATCTGGGCATGCAGTATTCACATCAGTTCAGAGCCTGAAGCTGCTGAACTTCAGCTCCTGCTGTTGTCTGTTGTTCGGCAGATCAGTTAATTCAACGGATCATTACACTACACAGCGACTTTCCAAAGACTGCCTAGATTAATTGTTCAGTGCCTTCCAGAGCACCTGCTAGAGCTCTTTACTGCCATAAACCTAATAATAAACTTTTGATCCTCGACATCTCCACTGCTCTCCATTCAAACAGCCTGACAGTAGCAATCACGTTTAGTCACATACTTAAAAAGTATGAATTGCTGTTACCTTCTATTCACTTACAATTAGAGGCAGACAATAAAACAAGGCTTGATTCCACTATGGTAGGTGCTGTGCAAACTGAGCAGAAGACAAGACATAAGGTAAGCACAGATAGAGAATGATGTGAACAGGACAACTGAAAAAAAAAACAAACAAACAAAAAACAAAACAGTACACTGCTGTACACTACAGTGTGCTCCTCCTTCCAGAAGGAGGGAACTAGCACTGCTTTCAAAGGAGTAGTTCTGCCTCTGTCTGCACCCCAGGCTCACCCAATGCCCACCTCTGACTGGGAGCACGACTGTTCAGCACCCAGACAGACAACTGGATAAGGGATAAGACTCTGTTTAAAACCAGGCAGTGCCAACAGCACAACACCCTGCGTTAGCTGGAAGTGCCCAGGTAAGTTCACTGCATGTTTGCACAGGTCAGCCTCAGTCAAGTCAGGTAATTTTAGGCTGGAAAGTCAGGCAGATTGCATAATTAATAAGATAAGTAAAAAAAAAAAAACCACAAAAAAAAAAAACTTAGAGGCTGTCAATCTAGCAAGGTAGCCTTGACAGAAAAGTCTTGACAAATAGTGTAGAAGTTAAACCGAGACTTGGATCAGAGCTGAGTAATATACTTAATAGAGGAGAAGAAAAATCCTACAGAGATTCAAAGGAAGCTTACAGCATCAGAAAGCAGGCTATGAGCATTACATATTTCAACAGGTATTTACAATAAGCCTCACGAAGAATGAAGGGAAACTACTGGCAATGTTCTGTAGAGGAAAACATGTGAGTCTGATCTGTGGGCCAAGACACCGGGTGGGCATTCTCTATATATTTGCATTTTCATATGTATGTGTGTACAGAGAGCGTGCAGAATTCCACACTTACAAACCAGTTTTCAGAATCCCTTTTTTCCAACAATTTGCATTACAAAACATTCTAAAGAAGGTTTCATTTCAGAAAGGCAAAAATCACCCCCTGCAACAGAGTCTATGTGCAAATGAGCACCGGGTGAATGCAGAAAGCTTTCAGTATCCTTTTGCAAATGTACTTCACAGTGGTTAGCGAGGACAATGGATTTGTTCTCATTCCTGTAGAATTAAAGATTAACCATACAAGGTGTACCATAACAGCCCAGGGCTCAAGGAAGTCGTTACAGGTAAGCCACAAAAATATCTAAAACCACAAACACAAGGATGAAACACGAGAAACAGTGAGGTGCATCTTGAGAAAGCACACAACTACTTTTCCAAGGGCTTAGCTGGGGACTGAGCAGTGTGACTAACATTAAAGCTTTAGAGAAGCGTACCCTTTAAGCCCATAGATTTAATCACGTCACACTGAGCTGTCATGTACAGTAAAACAAATTACAATTAAATTAATATTTTCTCAATGGACTGCTCTGCAGAGCAACAATATATTACAGCCATTCCCAGTCTGAACTGTGAATTCAAGGGGCCATATAACTCCAATGGGTATTGGTTTCATATTAAAAATTAAACAGTACCTTCACAAAGCAAGATAAATTAGGCTAAAATTTACATATGCCCATAAAAGTTTACACTAAAACAAAATGCAACAAAACAAAATAAAACCACTGCCATGTAAAACTTTTGTCTTTGGGGCAAGCGTACTGGAGTACCCACATCTTTCACTCACTTTGATCAATGACATTTAGGGTGCTCAGGTCTATGAAGTTCATTCCATCCCCATTTCACTGGCTGGCAACGACAGGAAGTCTGGTTGTTGTAAGTTAGCATTAAACATTGCAGAACTGAGCTGCTAAAGGGAAGAAATGATTTGAAAACAGCTAAGGGCTACACACGTTCATTTTTTCATTTGACCACAGAAACCAAGCTCTAAATACTCAGCTGAAGACTTACAGAAAGATCCCCTGGGTAACAAATGAAACCTAACCATTTTAAAACAAGGTGAAATTTATGTTCCTTTGAGAAGATACTCCACAAAGAGCAAGAGATGGATTCACTTTTGCAATTTTTTTTAACAGTATTCAGAATACAAGAATAAGAACTTGTGTTTTTTCAGTGTGAGATATGTTTATTTATTACTCTGTGTCTGAAAGAGTAAGGAAATTCAGACCGAAGGAAGTTCTGATAGCAGTTAAAGTCACTACTAGAAACGAGCAAGGTCAAGTCTAACATTCAACCAAAAGACACTAATTTCACATTCCTCAACAGAATATTTAGATACTCATCACTTCTCCCAGAAAGGCAGATACTCTAAATGCTTATACCATCTTCTCCAACTAATTAAATGACTTAGATGTTTAACCTATGGGAAAAAAAAAAAAAAAAAAAAACACTAACTTGTAAAAACCTAACATGTAAGAGACTATGCAAGTTTCCCAGTGTATCTGATAGACAAAAGGATGCACAGAACCAAAATTTGCTCTTTAGCAGGTCATTTTAGCAAAGATTTGAAAAGCAAACTTAAAATTTAATTTCAGAGCAAACATGTTGCAGGACAAAATTTATAAAAAACAACAATGAAGACATTGAAAAAACTACACCAAACCATCAGCTAGAACAGCACCACCTGTAGCAATATATGTAAGTGTCATTGCATTAAATTGTACATCCCTGCATTTCAGCTTACCCTGTAAATTGTATGTAGCCTGATCTGATCATATTATCTGCATGAGAGTATTATATATGCATTGCTTCTCCAATGAGCTTTGACCATTAAATACCCAGGTGTAATATCTTACAGAAACTAGTGATTTCTGCTTAGCAAAGTAACACAGTCCAAAGACACACAGTATGATCTTGCGATCAAGAAAAACCAAAGCAGCTCCCACACATTTTAATTCTACTTATAACATGAATTTACTAAGATCTTTGCTTCTGTTCATTCCCATTCTTAATATGCTTATGAAAAATGAAAATTCAACTTGTTTTAATAGTGGGTTGGGTTTTTTAATCATATTCTAGAGGACAAATTTTGTAAAATCTCTTTTGAGCAGGAAGAAAATCTCAAGTGATCTTAACAATCTTTGATAATTCTTCTTCATAGATTAGATGAAAGATCAGTAACAGTAAGTGAATTTGAGATGGCAAATGTATCAAAAGTGGGGCACTCATTTCATTCTACCAACTCTGGAAAATATTACAGAACAAACAAAGACAGACAATGTGAAATTAGCAGCCCATGTTAATCCTAAAATAAAATGTTAAGCCTTGTTAGTCATACCTTTATACCAAAAATGAAAGAAGGTATAAGATAGTCCTACCACATTAATAAATATCTGGTGAAAAAAAAAGAAGAAATGGTTTATATGTGTTATTCTGAGTGTGTCCTGGTTTCAGCTGAGATAGAGGTGATTTTCTTTCTAGTAGCTGATATAGTGCTGTGTTTAGATTTAGTACGAGAATAATATCAATAACACACTTATGTTTTAGTTGTTGCTGGATAGTTGTGGTGTCTACACCAAGTGAAGGACCTCTGAGCTTCTCAGGTCCTGCCAGGTGCACAAGAAGCTGGGAGAGCACAGCCAGGACAACTGAGCCAGGCTGGCCAGAGAGATGTTTCCCACCACACAACATCAAGCTCCAGATACGACTGTGGAAGCTACCTGGGAAATGGGATTGCTGCTCGAACATCAAGTTGTTGTTGGGCTTTTGCCTTTCTGTTGTGGTGAGCAACTGCATTTGGGCATCACTATTATTACTGTTGTAATTATTATTGTTATTGTTGTTCTCTTCCTTTGTTATCCTGTTAAATTATCTCTAGCTCAACCCACAAGTTTTTTTTCCTCATTCCCCACAACCCCCTGAGGGAAAAGGGTGAGCTAGCAGCTGCCTCCTACTGAGGCAAAACCACCTAACTGAGGCAAAACCACCGCACTAAGGCATATCATTAGCATCAAACCTCTCAAGTGAAGCAGCTTTTATTTCCCTGCCATGTAATTTAGCAATTAGATTGACAAGAAGTCTGCATCTCTGGCATACCTAAACACAGGTATTTTATACTCTAAGGAACAGAAATTTTTCAGAATAAATTAATACTAATGTATTTATCCTCCTTTCGCTTTCAACCTTATCTATACCCAATGCCTCTTGGTTTACACAGAGAAAGAGCATTTCAATGGCTGATATGACAAATCAATAGATAAGCTTTTCATAGACATGGTCCTTCAATGCTTTAAACATACTTTTTTTGCATGCTTGCATGAATGAACGGTCACTAGATTTTCTTGAGTATTTTGCAATAAATCAGAAACAAAAAATACAGGTCTTTCAAAGATTAAGGTATTAAAGCATACTTTAAATCCGTTTACAAAAGCAGGTCACCTCTTCACACACAAAAAATCTTAGTAATCAAACAAGATAACTCATGACCCCAACGTAATCTTCCTTGAAATGTGCATGCTTGTATTGCAGAGAAATGCACACTTGCACTTTCAAGGAAGGCACCATGGATTTCTCAGAGCATAAATTCTCCTAGCTCTGAATCATCACTTAGCACAAGGATTCATGGAAGACTGTGCAGAAACTCACATATTTTCCAGTGACTAACCAAACTCTAGTCACCACAAACACTCCCTTAACATTGTCCTTAAGGCACTTTGCATCTGATAAAAAATGAAATGTCCATTATGGACCAGCTTCCTGGAGACTTACACCCTGTCACCTACTTGATCTACAAGCTTTAAGGCCATGACCTTTTTGGGCCCTAATTTATCCACACACATATAAACGTGTATATCACAATACAAGGAAATTTGGAGGGCCATATTTGGTAGTATTGAAATGTACTCTCAGCCACCAAACCCCAGCTGCCTGTCACACTTACATGTCCCTTAACAGAGTACTGACAACCACTACTCACTCTTGACCACCCTTCCTTCCCCTGTGTCCTTCACTCCTGTCCAGTAGTTCCCTTCACTGCTATCTCAGCTGTGACAGTATGATTATTTGTGGGCTATTTGGCATCCTAGTAAAGAAAGAGCACAGCAGAGTAGCTGACACAGAGGCAGAAGTGGCCCTCACATGCCACATCTACATTGGATGTGCAATATATATCCACTGTATGGCCAGCCTGTGACAGTTTAAAGTGGGGAGAAACAATACAGGATGTGTGACACATGGGCCACCACACGGACCCATGCACAGTTGTAAAGGGTAAACATTACAATACACAAGAGAAACTTTAACATAAACAACAGAAATTCACTGAGACACTGAAATAAATCACACTGGTAAGTCACAGTATCTAGCATATATAAATTACTTTCTGCAACAAAAGGACCCATTAAAAATTAAAGTAAATCCATTTGCCTCCTACAAAGAAACTGAAGCTTCCTTCCTCAGGTGTTGGAACAGCAACACATGGCTGCTGCCTGTTTGCCTGCTTGCTTGGTTTAGCTCTACTACAGTTACCCAGATCTGTAGTTCGTAAATTGCAAACCCATGAATGTACAACAGCCAATAAAACCTAGGAGTAAATGATCCATAGCCAAGTCATACTGGAACCCACTTGCACAAGGGTATCACTTGATGAAAAACACATTCCCTTGCCACACACTTTCCCCTGCTACACAACCAAAGTTGCCAAATGCCTTCTCTAGAAGCAGGCAGCTTATAAGGCTGTGCTACAGCAAAGAAAAGTGGTAGGGGAAGATGGTGATCCACCCCAAACTTCTAAGAGATTTCCTTATTCTTCCTGGCAATGGTATCTGACACCAGATCAGTAGTAGTGCTATGGGTGTTAGACCCATGGCCCTGCAAAAAGTGCTCCTTTATTTCAGTGCCGTCTTCTACACCCAACATTCCTCTCAAGGTTCAAATTACATTTTTACACTTACAATGCTTTGCAACAGAACTCCCATACTTAAACTGTATAGATGAAAGAAATAAAGCACAAAAAACCCACACTGCCTCAGAGTTAGAAAGCTGGTGTTATTATGCTTTTTATATAGTCAATGGCCAGAGAAAAAGACTCCAACAGAGAGTAATTCAGAGCAGGAACTAAACTTTGCTCTAGATGAGCCTTTCATTCTTCCAACTGACTATCTGGGCAGACAGGTGAGACTAACAGTGCAAGTTATCTGCTTAATATTAGGCTGTGAAAATACCACCTCAAAGTTATTTCACACACAGTCAGAAATACCATTCCTCTTTACAACCTTCAGTCACCAAGACCACATACATTTTGCATCCAAGTCACTAACCTTTCACTAGGTCAGAGGGGCACTACTTCTGCAAGGCTCACCAAAACTTCTCATGCAAGAAACAGAGAATATTTCTCCTACTAAAATCAATGACAAGGCATATTTCTCCTACTAAAAATCAATGACAGGGCTCCACTGAAACAAGAGTTAGTGCATATACTTAGATATATAATAGATATATGGGAATTAAAAAAAAAACACACCGAAACAAAACCACGGGAGCTTCAAAGCATGGGTGATCTGATGATACCACACTGCAACATACAAAGCACAAGGGTGGGGGAGAAAAATATAAAGTCCACAGACCTCAAAGGAAACATCCGCCATCAGAATTTAAAACAATCTTCTGTCACTGATGACCTAGGAACAGTGCTGAGATTCTAAGCTCCACAAGAAGTCCCATAGCCACCTATCTAATTTAAGGTTACCTTTAACAGTTTAAAATTAGGACTCTGCAGAGCACAAGGGAATGTCATTAACAGGTAATAGGCAGAAGAAAAAGCTCCGACATTTTGTAACCAGTCTCTACAAGTATTTCCCTCAGGTGATCTTAGACCTATTAGAGCATCTAAAATGTCTCTATGTATAGAACAATATCAAGATGACTAAAGAAGCCCAAGCATGGGTGAACACAGTCACATGTAGTTCAGACCTGCTTCCTTCAGCTATTTGCATAGCTCTCTGCAGGCCCACATAAGGAAGAACATGTTGCTGGAGTTCATTTTAATACACTAACGAAACTCTGCATGCCAAACATCTGTAACAAAAACAGATGGGTGCATTGCTC
This sequence comes from Heliornis fulica, assembly GCA_013399135.1. NCBI lineage: Eukaryota > Metazoa > Chordata > Aves > Gruiformes > Heliornithidae > Heliornis > Heliornis fulica. The sequence goes on along the minus strand of VXBZ01007955.1, from coordinate 41,885 downwards.
CCACCTATCCAATCCAGTTTGGACAAAGGGTTGTGTGGGACCCAGCTGATGTAGAAAGGCATACATATGGTACTCTGCAGTCTTTGCAGGTGACTAGAAGAGCAGCACCACTAAAAGCTTTCCTGGTCTTCACTAAACCTGCAACACTCCAGGATGGGCAGTCCCTGTCTTTCCATTGTTAATCTTTCCCCCTTCATCTACAAGGAAACTCATCTCCCACAAAATGGAAAACATGGACAAACTTTATTTGACTTCTCTTAAACGGTGCTCATTTACCAGTCTTTCCTAACTCTACAGGCTAAAAGAAACATGCTACACAACTGTTTAATCTTTGTTTGGGCCTACAGAGCGTTACATGAGCAGAATCACAGTAAACCCAAGAATTGCAGATTGTACAAGAAGATCAGAGACTCCTTACAAACAGCAAAGTCTTCAACAAGTCTGATTAACTTGGACAACCTCAACTGCTAGCCTGACAATGAAAATTGAAACACCATCTAAGAACTTATTGACTTAAACTCTTGGCTGCACAGCCCTACAGGAAGGAAAGACCTTTCATGCACAGGTTACCAACACCATTAGGATGACTCAGGAAGGGTGTCAGACACTGATGGGGCTGCTCCTTCCCCGCTCTTGCAGGGGGTCAGGGAGGACAAGCACTAGTAGAAGAGCTGCTATATAATGCTTCCTCTGCAATCTAGAGCTTACAGAGCTAGAAAAAGACCTGTATTTGAAGAATTAAGAAATTGTGTAGCATTATTCTCAGCACCACAGTACTGTCCAACCTAAAAATGAAGTGGCTAAAAAGCTCAGTTGCCTATTAAAGTGAAAGGACTTACTTGGTATCTATCAGCTTAAAATTTGGCCTTACAATCTGCTGTTGAAATAACATATCCTTCCCTAAAAGACAAAAGCAACCTGTATTCTCTTATGTAGAGGAAAATACAGAGGTCTCTCCTCAATTCATTTTTGTTAGAAAATTCCTGTAGTATATGGTGACTCAAGTCTTTCAGAAGGTCAATATAAAATTTCCAGTTGAAACTCTGGGTATGCCAAGACACACAATGAAGACAAGAGACTGTTTAAATCAGATTTCCTATCATTTCTATATCCTCACTTATTACCACACCAAAGGCCTGAGTCTAGAAAGAGTTTTCTAAAGAAAGCTATCTCCATTTTACTTACTCATCAAGAGAGAAACACATCTGCACTAAGCAGGAAACAGCCATAATTTTAGCAACCCTTTTGCTCTATACTAAACAGAAATGCTGACAGGTTTTTAATAAAAGGGACCCTTTCAAAAGTAATGCAATTTAAAAAACACAGTGCTGCCAATGCAAAAGCTGCTGCAAATACAAAAGCTTCAAATACACAATTTTTCCACTTTTTTCGACCCCTCAAGCAGAAATGAGTCCCGAGTGCCAGTCAAAATAAGCATTAGCAAAATTTAAATAAATAAATAAATAAATAAATAAATATTTCCTTCCTCTTCAGCACAAACACTGTCAGCAAGTTAAAGCTGCAGTGACTTTCATTTCAAGATCAGATATAGTTCATGGTAAATTGTAACAACTATTCATATCATACTCTGAAACAATGCCTGCAAAATATGTCTTGGTTTTGGGCAGATTCATTGCTTTTTACAACAACAGAGCAATATTTTGCATATCTATGCTCTATTGTATGATGTATTCTCAAGCTTAAAGTTCCTATCACTATAAAGAACAATTAAGTGTTGCTCAATTTAAAAAACTGCTGCAGTACTACAATTGTTGGGAAAAGCAGCAGATGGCCTTTGGGTAAATCACGGGTCTATAGCTACATTCCCTGTTCTAGTTATGATTGCCTGTGTAATTACAAGCAAGTCATTACCCTGCTGATTATCCAGGTTTAAGTGTCAAATTATTATATTCACCTTTTAAAAGTGTTAAAATCTATTCATAGAGCAAGCTGCTTAATTATCAGGATGAATTACCACAACCACACACAACGCCCAGAAAAGTATGATGAAAGATTACAAGTCAAGCACTGAAAAAGCTGACCCCATAGTCTGGAATGCACAGTCCATACAGCTTTATATTGCCCACACACACACACACAAATAGTTATGGTAAGTTTTAACTACATGATCACATGTTTTTTTGCCAGAGGACACACACTAAATAGTCTATTTTGTTTTAAACTTATTGCTCTGTGGGTAACCCCAGGCTTTATTTGCTGAGCATATTCAAGCCATGCTCTCATAACTGAATTATTCATCTCCTCTCAGGACTTTTTTGTTTTTTTGCACACTTTAGGATCTGAGCATATTAGAACCAGTGATGTACTTGCATTCACATATGTCATTATGGGAAGGGATAATTACCTTCATTTTCCACATGAGAAACTGGGGCACGGCAAGATTATGATCCAGAGTACCTGTTAAGCAGGGTGTCCAGACCTGTTTGCTTTTTCTCAGAACAGTGCATATGACCCTATTTTCACCACCAATGATAAAAACATCCTTCAGACAACAAGTCTTTCATTCCACTACATTACATTTCCAGTTGCAGAATGAAAAAGGATCCAATGAAAATAGTCGCTAACAGAAGTTTAATACTTGTGAGAAGCACGAAAGGAAGCTGAATGCATTTTTAACTGGCTACATATGTACCACCAGAAAAATAGAAAACCCAAAACCCTCCAAAAAACTACCCTCTTCTAAAAATCCACAGATCAACAGACTCCATTCTCCTCCTTTCCTGTTTCTCTCTCATTAATGTATGCTCATATCGAGGCAGAGCACCAGGAGTAGGGCACACAACAATGCCTGTTGTATTCCTGGAGTAACTGCTACCAGTTACAGTTGCTCTGTGAATGGGATAGCACTGAAACAGTATGATATGCACCTGATCAGCCTCCCAAGCTTTTGAATTCCAATTTCTTATTACGATTTCTTTTCCCATATAGTCCCAGTTCCTCAACTCGTAAGTTTCTCATATTAGCTGAGGCTGACCAATATTTGATTCTGGCAATTTCAAGCAAATGATTCAATTCCTTTATTGAAGGCAACCACCCTTGTAAAAAGATGATAAATAAATAAGGTTATCATATAGCTTATGCAAGCATCATAATTACATTATACTAACAGAAGCTGTACAAGTCCCAAAAAATGCAGGCCAAGCTTGGTTGACATCAGCTGTGGAACTGAAGATTAGTCTCACTTTCTTCCTCTCCCATAACATTTGCAGTCCTCTGTAGTTTTACACTGCTATCTCCAAACCTTGTTAATAAATAGTGGGTTTAGTCAGTTTGGATATTAATTAATCAGAAAGTATAAACTCAGAACTTTGAAACCATCTCTTACATCTCACAGCTTCATCCTCCTAAGCCACTGGCATTTTCCAGTAATGATCCTAAAGAAATATTTCTATCCTCAAACAGCAAATTCCCTAAGGAAACAGAAATTTTAATTCAGTTTCCTTGGTTCTGGAGGGTATTTTTTTATTTGTGGAGGGATAAGGTGTAAAGAAGTTCTAATTGAATTTACAAGCAATCTTGATGCTTAATGATGGAAAACAGTAGCCATTCATAGAGAACACAAGCACCATCATGTTCAAAGTTGAAAAAAAATCAGAGAGCATGTCTTAAAAAGCATTTTAATCACATTTAAGTAGTGTTAGATACCTAAACAACAAGCTGCAGTTCCTACACTGCAACAATTCAGAATATTATCTACAAACTACTAAATGCTTTTCAGACAAAAGCTTCATTATGTTAACAAATGCTCATTAAATCACTATTTGACAATTATATCACCTTACTACTAACTAAAGTTCAGGTACACTTTGCAAATACTCACAGAAACCTTCAATCTTGTCAGCTGTCTTGCTCCATGCTACCTGCCTGGTTTCCATTATGACCTGAATAGTCCTCCTTTCTGGGCTACTCTTCTTAAGACTGAATATTGTCATTACAGTTCCCAACTCCAAGGTCCTTTTGATCTGGCTTTTCTCATACTCCGGCAGCACTCCATAGTCTATACTTTTTCTGGGCATTTTTTTAATAATCAAACTTTGATGGTTTTCCGTCTCCTGAAAAGAAAAAAAAAAAGGGAGAGAATTCAATATTTAAAAGAACATTTTTATTCCTTTAAATTTAAGCAGGTTTGTGTAAGTTAAAGCCACCTTAGAGACCCTTGCCCATACAAGGCAGATAAATGGCTAACATTAACAGTATCCTTGCCACTTTATCCTGAAGGAAAGCAGGATCAGTCCTCACCGAGTGTGGTACCACTGACACTTTGGCAGACACGCTGCTCCAAAGGCTATTAAAAACAAAGAGCTGGGTGGAGCAGCTACTGCACAGAATGAATTGTGATCTAAGTGTCTCAGCAAAAGTAATGACTTTATTCTGGCTGCACCATACCATTAACTGCTTCCTCAGTCCTGCTGTACACAGCAGTACACAGAGTTCCAGACCAAAACACGTGTCTGTTTAGCCCAAATACATAAAAATCACGTTAAGGGGCATAACTCCCTGTACGCTTTTCTGCACGCCTGGGTATACACCCCCATCGCTACAAATACACATTTACATCCCTCAAAAAGCAGGGGCAAGAAACAACAAACCCAAGAAAGAACACTTGGAAGAAATATCAAAGTATACCTGAGTAATAAGGACAAAAAAGCAAACACAAAGAATGCAAAGCACTAAAATGTCAAGAGAAAATAATACCTAGGTCATACAAAGAAAGCATTTATGTCTAAACAAAACCAAAAATCACATCAGAAATATGACCCAAAAATTACATTACAAACTAAACAAGAACTATTTATAAACCTCTTCTAAAGGAGCAGTATTTGGTATCTATTACTGTAGCATTTTCAGCCACATTTTCTACACCTTTTTCCTTACCAATAAAATTAGTGTAATTGCAATTTTACTGCACAAATTACTTTGTTCGAGGCAATTCAGTGCCTCCAACTTTTCTACCAGTATACCCACCTGCCAGGGAAGGGTATGTTGCTGGGACAGTTACACAAGCCACTCTTGAATAGTTAGCTAAAAATGCTACGTGGCACAGTTATGAATACAGTCATCTTCTGTAATATCTAGCAGGTTTTCTGTGGCAAATATATCACTTGTAAATTATGCATGCATATCAAATGTAAATGTAGGTATAATACATCACATATTCTGTCCAAATGCACTTTCTTTTACCAAAAAACCACTTCACAGTACTAAAAAATGAGAATGCACCTTTGAAGTCTTCAAAAAGCAATACTGTTTTTTCCTCAGAAATTGGTAACTGTTACTGATAGGCCCAACGTAGTAGGGACTTCTTTAAACAAAGTTCAAACTCTGACTATATTTATCTTTGATAACTTTGTGAGTCTCCTAAAACATCAAAAATGTGCACCTTGACCATACCTGATTCCTTCCAAGCATCAAGATTTTTTTTATTTTATACAGAGCGATACTACTAAAGCCTTTGCTAGCGGATTTTTCTCCAACTGACATAGAGACAGAAGCAGCTCTTATCAGAAATCATCAGTCCTACAGGAATTTCTTTACTGTTTTAAAGTATTTGTTGAATTATGTTCCATAAAAAACTCATGACCCCTATATGAACTGTTAGTTAAACCTTTCATTCTTGATACTGAAGATAATTTCATTGTAAGAAATATCTGGAAATCCGTTTTTTTCTAAGTATCGAAGATTCAGATATCAACACATGAAAGAGAGATATTTGCAACAGATTTGAACCATACTCAAAATCCTTCTACTCTTCCAGGATTATTTTTTCTTCATATTTCCCTTTGTTTATCTTCATATAACAAAACTGCTGCTCCCATGGTGAACTGCAGCAGGTTTGTTCTTCTTGCCCTGTATTACTAAACATCTATTTGCTGCCTGAAGAGAACTCTCAGATCTGAGAAGCCTCAAGGGCTCTGCAGCCAGTGTTGCTGTCTTCTTGATATTACATCAGGTGGACTGAAGAAATGCTGATGATTGAAACCTAGCAATCCAGTGACAAGATTATTTTAACACATGAAATAATGACATCAGCTTGCATGAACTCTCACACTCTGACCTATATGAGGATTAAGCCAATTAGCTATCTTTCTGAGGGCTGTGAAGAAAATTAGGGGAAAATATGAGTAAACTCAAATACTGAAACAAACGTTGGCTGTGTCTAAAAAGTCTCAGCTCATGGACTTTTAAAACATCTGTGTTTTTCCTACATGGTCCACTTTTCCTTACTCACATATCAGGAGGCAGGTATTTGCACACACACACACACACTCTTGGGACACACATCTTGGCACATAACAGCCAAAGGAGAGATGTGTACATAGCAGCTCTCCTAGCAAGAGTTGTTTCTGTCCTCTGGTCTCCAACACGACACTGCAGAAAGAAGCTAATTACAAGCCTGATTACTTCTCAGCAGGATTATTTACAAACATGATGCCCTGGAACCTACTCTTTCATCCAAGCACAAATTAACAACTGTATCATTTTTCACATAAATAGCAGGAGCTTCTGCCACAGATTCCCACCATCCTGCTTAACCACATCCCTGAAACAGGACAGGTCTAAAGAATCTCTCGCACACGAAGCCACCAGCCACAGCACCAACTCGGGTTCTCTTCCTCTCTCCTCAGTCCACTACTCTCCATCACAAGCAGTTTCAGTTTTCATGTTGATAGCTAATTCGACCATGGCACTTCTCGCTTCCCCTTCTAACCCTCCTCCCCCTCACCCCATGTCACTATCTCCTGACCCCGCACTTCACTGAAGAGCGCTCTTTGCTGCTCGTTCTCATTAACACCACAGAACTGTCTTTCAACATCATGTCACTAACTGCTTTCAGTGCCACGTCTGACTTCGAAGCTGTCCGGTGCAATGTTTCCAGTCCCTTTTTAAATTCTACCACTTCAATAAACAGTTCTTTTTTTTTTTTTTTCCTTTGGTAAACTATCAGAGAAGCAAACAACAGTCCCTTCTTACCTGCAGGGTGGCCTCTTATACACTGCCCACAGCAAACCTGAAGCTCTCTACAGCAGGAGCCGTGTCTCACTCCGTGTTTTGCAAAGCGCTATAAAGGTAATTTCATGTTTGATTTGTGTAGGGTTGTTACTGTAATAAGAAAATTTGAGTACCCTTTCCTTATAATCCTTAAAAATATATATACCCCAATCCTACAACTGAGAGCGATGGAACAACTTTAATGGTAGCAAGCAAAAGTGGATTTAAGCCACAATATAAGTTACCCTTTTTGACTTATGGAACTAATCAAATAATCATTTAAATCATCATGGACTTGAATTTAACAAAACATCCATAGTCATATTGCCTTACTACAATGACTTCCAATACCAGAAATGAAAGGAGGGAAAAATAAAAAATTAAAATCTGTGTAGAATGTCTGGTTTGCTGACAAAAAATTAAATTTTGTCTTTTCACTTTGCTCTTTTCATTTACAAAAAAATCCATTCTGTGATTTGTAGTAAAACAAATATGCCCTGATTTTGAAAAAGGTTTAACCATTTTAGTAACACTTCATTGCAATAATATAAACCTCAATTTTTAAATAAGCATAGTTTTACAGGAGACTATAACAAAATATACATCTGTTCTACCTTTTATAGTACAAGGTCTAGCTGTAAAATAAAACATGACTTAGAACAACATGAAAAGGAGTTTCTAAATACAGCTATTTAATAAGGCAATGCAGTATGGTTTTTGAGAGATCAGTCCCTTAGTACAAAGGAACTGCTTCTCAGAGGTGGCTTCTTAGTTTCCGCTGAATATAATATACTGGACTTCCCCTTTTAAAGTAGCTCTTTCTTCAAAAAAAAAAAAAAAGAGCAAACTGTTGTAGCCTAAATTAAATCCTAATTTATAAGCCGAGTTTCTAACATGCTATTAAAAATACTGTAGACAATGTTATCTACTTCATTAGAAAAGGTGGAAAGAATATTGTAATATTTGATCAGTCTAAAGCAGTCTGCTCAGTATTTTGGCTACCTGCCCTAGTTTAATAATAATAACACAGAGAGCTTCCTAAAGTAAAACACATTAGACCTCCCCTCAAAAAATACTGGAAGACCTTGATATTAGACCTAACCTTTTAAACATTAAGAGTCTTCTTACACACACTCACAGGTACCCCCTGGCCTTCTTATACCCATCATTGCACTGCTGTTTGTATTAACAATATTTTTACCCATTCACACAGTAAACTCCACAATGCCACCTACCATCCCATTATCTGGATATCTCTAAACCAGTAGGGTATGAGCTACATGACACTTTTATCTGCAACAGAAACATTGCTGCTTTTGAACTGCAGAATTATTGAAGCCTAACAAAGAAAGGTCCTTCCTTACGTGATTCAACAAGTGAGCTAAAAAACATAAGCTTTTGTTTAGACACACATCAATCCATGACTCCCTTTGATTGTAGGCACCACAGAAGCAAAACCGATGGCGTCCTGTACCACCTGTTGAACTGGGACCATGTGTAACAGTAGTTTCTATACTGGTTTTTATTGGAAAGTCTGACTAACTTAGTCTAAAAAAATTTAAAAGACTCACTGCAAGTAGCCATGTAAAAACAAACAAAAATAAACCCTACTTAGTCTATCCAAATACCTGTACAGTTTACTTCATTACTGTATTTCAGTTTAGGAAAAAAAAAAAACCAATCAGTCTTATCTACAGATCAGTCTACAACTCTTATCTCTGTGTGATAAAACAAAGAAAGAGAACAAAAACTGTTGTGAAGGCAAATTACAGGCTAACAAGGACTCAGAGCAGCACAGAACCTGTACTCCCTACAGCTTCACCCATCTGACACAGCAGGTGCTTTCCAGGCACACAGAGTCAAACAAGAAGTGCAATCCAAAGTCTGACGCCACTCAGTTTCTAAGCTTTCCTGCGAGCTCTGAGCACTGCGAAAGGGCTGCTGCACCCTCTACCCCTATAGCTCTGCCTTCAGATGCACTGTCACCCCAGCCCAGCAGGCACTGCCTCAGCACAGCCAGCGCAGATACCCGCCAGCAACAATAATTAATAACAACGCCACGGCTCTTTGCGTGGAGCTTTCCAACGCAGCCGCTGCCCTCCGAGTCCTGTGGTCTGCTGAACACCAGGGGAAGGGATCCGCAACCAAGACGGCTGCCCACCTGCCACGGCCTGGCGGGGACCACAGCCCCGGGGCCCCCACCCCCGGGCCGAGCGCTGCGCGGCCGGGGTAGCTCTCAGGCACAGGCCGACGCTCCCAAGGTTTCCTTCCCTCTTCGACGGTTTGGCCTGCGGGGAGACCGGCCGGGCAACGCGGTGCGGGCTGGCGCGGTGCCCTCAGGCACTCCCGCCTCCCTCGTCCCCTTCAGGCCAGGTGCCCTCCACCCCTCGGCACGGCCCGCCCTCAGCGCAGCTCGCCGGCTGCCCAGTCCCCTCAGCAAGCCCCCCTCACGCCTGCCGGCCGACCGCCCTTCCGCTCCCCTCACAAGACGCTCCCCGTCCCCGCCACCTCAGACCCTCGCAGGACACGGCTGCCCCGTCCCAGCCCCGCGGCACCTGCTGCCCGCTGAGGCCCGAGCAGAGCCGACGACCCGGTGCTGCGACCGCCCCTCACCGCCGCGGCTTGGCGTGCCCCGAGCCCCGGGGGATGCCTTCACCTGCGCAGCGGCGGGGAGCTGGCTCCCGCGGCGGCGACGTCGGCTGCTGCCAGCGGTGCTGGTACCTCAACACCCCCGCGCCCCGCCGCGCCTCTCCGGGGCTCCCACTTCTGCTTCTGCCCTAACCGGGAAAGGGCGGGGCCACATGTCCCCCCCCCACAACCACCGCCACCCGCGGCCACCTACTGGCGCGGGGCCGGACGGGCCAGCGCCGCGGTTGCCCCTCAGCGGGGCTGCGGCCGCTCGGGACGCCTCGGCCCTGACCTACCTTGGCGGGACAGCTGGAGTCGGGGCGGGCTCGCTGCTGCAGCTGTAGGCTCAGGGCGCCGGGCGCGGCCACGTTCCTCCGTCCCCCACAGCCATCGCCTGAGGCGGGAAGGAGTGGCGCGGTGACCCGGTCGTGCCAGGGCGGGCTGGGGGGCTGCTGTCCCGCTCGTCTGAAGGGGACACTGATGTTGCTCGCTTGAGAATCGCGAAATGACTGAAAAGTACCTTGAGAGGTTGAGTTTAGGAAAAGGCTTTAAAACTTTACTGTCACCGGAGTTACATTTTCAAGTTAAAATTGAAAATCCCCGCTTTATGGGATCCGTTATGAGCTGCGTTATGGCACAGCCACTTCAGCCTCTGAACGGAAATCCTAAAAATATTTCCCAGTTTGGGGTTCAGGAGAGCAGTGAGTGATAGGACATGACATGCTGCTGCCAGGTCAAGCCCAGACACTGCCATGAAATTTGAGGTTTGGTAAAGCTGGAGAAAGTTCCTGCATCCATAGGCAGAATATCAAAGCCAACACAGTGAACAAGTCATGCCAGTTCAGAAGACTACAGGTGCCTGGAATCCAAAGCTGGGGATGGCACAGTGTTTGCAAGGAAAACATTTCCCCAGGCGGAGGAAGCGCAAGACAATTCCTGCAAGAGTTGTGTCATGTAACAGCAACTGAACCCATGTTCCAAATGCTGGTTTCCAAACACCAAGTTAAAGTGACTGAGATAACTCTTCATCTCCTCTCCTTCCAACACTGGAAACTGGCACAAAGGAGTGAAAAGGATGTGGCTTTTAACAGGCTATGATCTTATCTACTCTATTGAGAGGAAAAACATTCTCTATAATTTCAGTCAGCTTTATAAATCGTTTGAACAGTGATCAAACTTATTTCTGATTAATACTTTCACCCTATACATGCAGAAATTACTGAAACAAAATTATATCTGGAATGTGTCAGCAACACTAATAACAATACTGCCTAAATGCTTAGGTCAGAAAAAGATTCACTGTGGGAGCAATTTGGGACATTCTTCCCAAAAGCAAACTAACAAGACTTTATCATAGTTAAAAGCATCAGAGGGATTCAAAAGAGTATGGCTTATTTGGATCAGAACTGAAGATGCATTCAAAGTATACCACCACAAAAGGAAAAGAGTCTAAAACCCAACACCCATGAAAGGTGTGGATCATTTTAAATGCAAAATAAAAAGATGACAATTTCTGCATTGTTCACTATTTCATGAACCATCTTGCTATCGACTCTTCACATTTTTCCAGATGCCAAACCTGGCAAAATTTTCCCTCTCTATATATTGTTTGACATGGTTACAAGTTCTTAGAACATCTTACAGGAGACATGGTAGTAAAAGAAGAAGAGCAGAATATGTATCCTTCATACCAGAGCGTCTCTCATACTTCATTTTTAGCTCTTCATCATTAAAACCTGTAATGTTTCGTATTGAAGCTGCCTATGAACTTTTAGGAATGGTGACAGAATCCTAGCACCAAGTGGCCAACTTCCCCAGCTACAAAAAGCAAATATCAAGATTCATATGGCCAAAGCCCCAAGGCACACACTACAGAGAGCTGGAAGGTGCAGGTGATCCCAGACATTTTACAAGCAGGAGATATTAGTATTCTCTGAATCCCAGCTGCCAAATCCAGGATTCATCTGGGTACATTGACAGTGAATCTAAGGTTCTGCAAATACCAGCCTCAGCAGCCCCTTCTGGTTCTGCTTCACTGCACCAGGTAGGTACCAACAGTGTCCTCACCAGTCATATGGCATAGCGTCAGCACAGGAACCACCCTTGAATAACTCACAAGCCACACAGGCACAAACTTGAGCATCTTTATGATTAAGTATTTCTACAAAGCATTGCTACAAGGTACACCAGAGTTTGGTCTAGACATACTTCATTGTGGTTGTGCTCAGTGGTGTCATGGAAAGAAGACTAAAACCTACCAACACCCAACATTTCTAGCACTTACCTGATAAAACTCTCTTGAAGCTGATGAGTCATTATATAGTCAAAGAAAATATGTGCAGTGGGGATAATGACATCGAGTTTCCTAAAATGCTGGATGTAACAAAATCTGAGACATAAACAATGCAGTAAACAATCCTTAAAAACAAATCAATTAAATAGTAACTTTTAGGAAGACCAGCTGTTAGTCAGCACATCCACTACATCAGATGTAAGTATTGAGACACCTTCTCACTCACAAGATTCAAGTTACCTTCAGGATCAGAAAGCCTCCACAGGCATCCAAATTTCAAACCTCAAAAGTTCAACCATCCAGGCAGACAACAGCTTTTCCCATAAAGAGTGTGGACCCCAGTACAGATAATTATCAGCTGACATTTTCAGTCGTCCTCTTTTGTAGCAAAAAATCATGTATATGTATGTTGAGGAGAGGTGTGGGGAAATTGGTTCTCTGAGTTGAAGAACCTAGCCACAACAAAGCCTGTGTATTTAAAGAGAAGTTTATCCACCAGAATAAAATCTTTCCTTTTTCATTTTTTTCCTTTTTCATTTTTTTCCTTTTTCATTTTTTTCCTTTTTATTTCAGTTTATCTTTCTTATTATAATTTTAAAATGCTCTCTGAATTGTAAAAAAAAAAATAAATAATCCAAACTCATACTATAAGATCTGAAAAGAGAGCTTTTCAGTTGGGAGTACATTTTTACATATCAGTCATAAATCCCTCAGAAAGGGATTTAATAGTGTTGACGCTGACACTTTCTTAATTGCAGCACTGGAAACTTCAACCGGGTCATATTGTTGTATTTGGTAATGAAGTGTTGATTACTTCCCCTGGAGAATAAAACAAGGCATGAAAGAGAATCACAGGACTGTCTAGGCAGCCTCATAGATATAATAAATAATGGCCACAAAACTGGTGTCACTTCCTCACAGGGGCTGCAAAGAAAACATAGCTTTCATGTAGAAGGTATCAGTAAAATAGTTTTATCCCATAAATTGTAATAAATGTTAAAGAGTTATTAGTCAGGAGAAACAAATATTTTAGAGACTGGCACACTGTCTTACCTGAGTATTTACTACACCGTTACAGAGCTTGCACTGCTAAGGAGGATGTACATCAGGTCAGCTAGATTTTTTTTGTTCAAGCTGCAAAACCTATAACCAGAAGTTTCCTAGAGAAAACCTCATTTTCAAGCTTTTCTTTTATGAAATTTTCATCTGCAGGACTCTGAAGCAGATTTTACACATCATCATACCACCTAACTTGCATATCACCATCTCAGGATTGGGTGTCAATTCAGTTTCCTATCAGAAAGCACGCGTCAATTTGTGACGGAGAAATCTGTGAACACATGGGACTGGCTGATCACAATTTCCAGTAAGTGGAGTGATTATTACCTCTGCAGAACTGTTCACTGATTTTAGGATGGATTTATGAGACAGCACTCACACACACATCCACATGAACTATTTGGCTGCTGGGATTCTGAAGGCCAATAAAGGCAAAGGACATGTTGGGTTTTTCCAGCTTTTATTAAAAAATAATTTCTTTTGTCAAAGTTTTTCCCTTGCCAAAGAAAAATAAATTGCTTATATACAGGACATTGTGATCAAAGCTAGCCCTAGAATCAATGATGCTTGTGGTGACCCAGCAGCCATTGCCCAACTGCCCTGTTCCAGAGTTGAAAAGGCAGCAACTGCTGCGGCCTGGAGGGAGGGGAAGGTCATCACTGGCAGAGCAGCCCTGTACCATCCCAGCTTCTCAGGCAGTACCTCCAGCTACTCTGGGAAGCATTGATTGGATTTTAATGATCGTTTTAAGTGTCTCAAAGGGCTTTCATAGGAGGAAGCCGACATTTCCCCATATTGCCCAGCTGTAGTGGCACAACTCAAGTAACAAACTTCACAGGGGACCCACCTTTGAACATGACCACACTGCGTGACAAGTCCAATACCCTCAGTACATCTCAGCCTAATAGGATCCAGGCTTCTTGCAGAGTGTATTTCTTGTAAAAAGTGTTCTAGTGTGTATTTGGCTCCATTCTTATCAGAGTTTATTTAATCTTGGTAAATTGTTGTCACTTAATCATAATATTGAAAGTAACTATTGATATAAAGTAAACTACTTAAGTCACTGGCAGAAAAGCTGATATGAAGGGCTGGAGGCTAAGTGGCTGGCCTGTTGCCTGCTGCAATGTTTGAGTCCTAAAATGTTCACCTATTCCTCAGTTCAATCACCCTGTCCCTTGTCATTTGCAAGCACAGCATTTAAAACAACTTCTGAGGAGTTACTGCACTCTGTCCTCATATACAAAGTATGGTACTATCCCTTGCAATTTCTGTAACAATTCTCATTTTGTGATGGGTTTGCATGGCCAAAGGGGTAGCTACAGGGCCTTTCATTTCTTTCCCACTAGAGTAGCACCATGGGTGAGGTGAGGAGCAACAACCACTCTGTTGTCATCTGATTTTGCCTCCCACACTCACTCAACAAGCCCTACAAGCTCCGAGAGGCATAAAGAGGGATATTTTAAGGCAAGTTGGGTGCAGTGATGAGCAAGGCTGAACAGGAGTTTTCAGCCACTGCTCTGAACTTGTCAGAGGGAGCCATGGTGGGATCTCATAGTACACTGCACTGACAGGAAGAACACGCACTGAGCACCACTCAACCTGCTCTCTTGGGGGTGACTTCCTATTTTCCTCCTATCCTGCTGAAGTCTTCTTAATGTTGACTCTGCTACTGCTGGTGGAAGATCTTCCAGAGCCACAGAACAGACATAGCCCAGGTTTTTCTCTACTTTTCACACAGCTGGTTGCAGGGATTTATTATTATCTAAGGCCTTCCCTCAGAGTGCACAGGATGGGAGGAAGGCCCTTGCATCTGTGCTCACTCACGCAAAGATCAGCTTTAATCAGTCACATGCTATATCAGAAAAGCTCAGAAAAGCCCTCTAGCTAATCAAGCACTAGAATTAGCTGGGGATGGAGAGAGCACACTGGTCCTAAGCAGATAAGCATGTAATCATGTAACAACACATGTCAAAATCTCACTGAAATAAAAAAAAAATGATTGAAAAAATAATGATGTACTTGCATGATAATTTATGAATAGGGACAGAATGAGAGACACTCTTCTGGAATACTCATTGCAGACACGTGTGCCTTGGAAGTGTCCATCTGGTGTATCTCTAGGATCAGCAGATTTGACAGAATACAAATCATTATTGCAACTGCTGTTATCTTTATGTCATAAATGAATGAGTCACATGAAAGGGTCAAAACCTTCTGTTCTACTTTTTATGATAAACATCTTTTTAACATTCAATGCTAGAGACCCCATGCG
This sequence comes from Heliornis fulica, assembly GCA_013399135.1. Taxonomy (NCBI): domain Eukaryota; kingdom Metazoa; phylum Chordata; class Aves; order Gruiformes; family Heliornithidae; genus Heliornis; species Heliornis fulica. Next base: position 26,622 of record VXBZ01007955.1, on the reverse strand, counting down.
TCAACTGATCGAAGAGGAGTTGGTGTTAGGTGAAGTACGACAGACCTGGGCATAGGCACCCAATCTCATTAACAATTTAAAAGAGGGAATAAATGAAGGAGGAGAAAATTCATGCAATATCTCTACTAATGTCTAAGTCCTAAAAAAAAAAAAATTGTAAAAGTCTGCTTAAGTTTTCTAGTCTCTCAAACTACCTTCTAGCTTGCAGAGTAAATCAGGAGTAGCTATGGCAGAAAGAGTCTGCAGGGTTCTCTGGTTGGGGGGGACTGGCATATGGAGAAGTCATGATACTGCAACCTGTGCAAGTCTGCTGAGGCTCATGGTCTGTAATAACGGTGTTATCAGTACCATGCAGAGCAAATTTAACTTTGCAGCTTTTTTTGAAAGAACAAAGTTTTTCAGAAATCCAAGGAGATACCCACTACCACATGGCATGCTCTATTTCCAAATATATCTTGTCATGTGCAGGTAGAGTCATATTATTTCATATCAAAAACATATATATGAAGCCTTTTGAAGCTCCCAACAGATACTATCTGTGCCAGAAAATTCAGAAACTTTGAAGTATGTTTGTAACTACCAACTACCAACACCTTCTCAATCAGTAATAATTGACTGAAAAGCTAAACTTAAACCCTGCATGAGCTGTTTTGAAAACTTGAACTTTTCCAACAGGGTAAAAAAAACCCCAACCAACATTTAAAAACAAACCAACTTTATTTCAAAAAGTATTTTGTTACAAAAATATTGTAACACTTTCTGATTAAGTTCTTTTATTCTGGAGCTAAGCTGAAGGCTCTGCTAGGTAATTTAAACCCAACTGTCTTCTCTCCAGAACCTGTCTGCCACATGAGGAATTACTTAACCCCATTTCTGCAAAGGACAGCTGCCCTGCTGGTCCTCAAAGGCAGCGATACAGAGTTTACCTTTAATCCTGTGCAGAATAACGAGTGATACATTGCTGAGATTAGCAAATCAGTGTCAAACGGAGGTTTCTTCATCTTTGTATTCTGATTCCACCTGGGGAAAATCACACTGTTAGATCCCCTTAAGCATACAAAAATCTCTAATAAAGTTTTCAGCAGCCTGGGCCTTTTGGTTAATTTAAATTTTAAAAGAAAGCTGTCACCTTTCATGACACTCCCTTCTCCTTCACAAGGACAGATTTTGTTATGGCTGTTGCTAACAAGAAAAAAATGTGGGGAAAAAAAAAAAAAGGAAGTCATAAGAAAGAAAGTGGAACACTAATTCTGAAATATGTCACTTCCAGCCAGCAAGACTCTCTCCTAACATCTTCATGGGCTGATGCCTTTTCATGCTGTGTACTTGGTTCACATATTAACAATGCAGTAATGCCTTAATAATGCCCCCACCTGAGATCAACACAAATGTGACAGCTTCTTGTTTGGCTTAGACAAATTCTGAATTGTTTGCTTTCTGGTTTCTAAACCTTTGGGATGCCCTCTTCCTGTTTTTAATTCTGTAACAAGGGAGTTCATAATTTACTTTTTTAATAATCACTCACAGTCTCAAAGACTCTGCTGATTCTAGGCCTTTAAGGAAAACATCTAATAACTGTAATCCTTAAGAAAAACAAACAAAACAAAAACCATGAGAATTGAAAGTATTCATTTCTGGTTTGAGATATGCACATATATATATACATATATGTAGCCTGTGTTCAGCCACACGCTGTTAAGACAGAAATGGCTTACACATGGAACCAAGTATTTGAATGTTAGAATAGATGACAACTCCTGGTTTCTTACTCCAAAAGGAAATAGATTTAAAGAAGAGTCCCTTTGTCAGCAGCTGATAACTTGCAGCAATTTTTTTTAATTTTAAAAATAATTAAAGTGCTCTGATAGAAAACTGTTATTATTCAGATTAATTAACTAATAATCACAACTTAAAATAGATCTATAGGTAAATCTGTTATAAATAAACATAATTTTAAATATTAACATGAAATCCACATATTTATATCAAAACAGTATGTAAATTTGGCAAGACTAGGTTCATTTTTTAAAATATTTTATGAAAACAAAGCAAAACTGTAAACCATTTGTCCACAAAGAAAACATACAAAACTCAAAAAAAAAAAAAAAA
>VXBZ01007955.1:101-24496 GCA_013399135.1 Heliornis fulica | reverse complement strand
AAAAAAAAAAACCAAGACAAAAACATAACTGGAGAGGTGATTCCCTGTAGGACCTCTAAAGAAAAGTAAGAAAAACCTGCTCCCCATACATGATAGGCACCAGCTTCCACTGATCTGGCAGCACAGATGGAGGTTAACAGGCAGAGCTGCTGACAGCAGAAGTCTTCAGCAGGTCAAGGAGACCTTGGCTACACCTGTGGAAGGAAAGTCTCAGTTATAAAGCAAAGGAAAAAGCTGAAGTGGCTTTTTTGATGGGTTCTGTAATCTTAACAGTAGCCAGATGTTGATTAGTACCTGGCTTTCCAACCAGTATTGTTGCAGAAGGAATATATTTTCCTAAGAAAATAGCCAAACTAAAAAAAAGCAGGAAACTGAAAGAGAAAAACAAAAGTTTAGCAGCCTCCTCCTACAGCAGACATCAGTGATGTGCTTTGACATCAGGGAGAACAGTCTAGAGAATGAGAAAAGACAGGGCTGGAGAAGTGTATGTCTCAAACTCTTCTTGTCATGCATCATGCATATGCTCTGCTCAATCTTCAGCTTACCTTCCTGTGAAGAGCAGCTTGCTACCCCCAGAAGGTGAGAGAGAGGGCCAGTGGAAAGCAGGGTATTGCCTGACTGTTGCTAATTTTTAATTTTTTTTTTTTCAAAGAAAGGAAACAATGTGTGCAGAGCAGCAGTGGTTCATACTGGGTCAGTCAGGAAGTGTGGGGCTAGGTATTTAAAAGACTTTTTTGTTTCATGCTTCAGAGAGCAAAAGCATACAAAACAACTTTGTTTTGCCTAAAAAATGCAAGTTTGAGCTCACCCATAGATAGCAATATAATCAATGGACATCATGTCCCACACTGAATGCCATTGGCTGCAATTACTATAGAAATACAATTATAGCTAAACCCAGAGCTCTTTTGGGTCATAGCACAGACAGAAGATCTTAGCAGAAGACAGGACAGGAAAACAATGGGAGATTATTAACTCTATTCCCACAGGTGAAGAACTGAAACGTAATTGGTTTAAAACTGAAGTTTCATGTACATCTTCATCCAGCTCTTGTAATGAAAAAATGCCTGTCCTTCCTCCTGCATCCTTGTCTGCCTCTTGGTGTTTCCACCACAACTGGTCCCTGGTGCTGGCACGAGTGTTCATGCCCATGAGATCCAACAGAGAGCAAACCCATATGGATCTGCCAAAACAAAAGCAAGAAACACAAAAGGAAGCAATTCAGGGTTGGCCCACGTAGATAAGAACAGGGCTAAGGCATGAAACATGTTCTGTTTCTTATCTACGTGGGCCCAAACAATCCCAAACTGACATTGTGAATATTGCAAGTAATGGAAAAGAGAGAATCAGCTGGAGGTATGTCTCTTTAAATTACAAAGCAGCTTCTAATGTGCCCTTTCACAATCACTACCCATTAAGGGTAAACTAACTGATAATCTTTACTGCTGTAACTGTTCATGAAAAATTAATGCAACAAAACCACTCAGAAGCTCACAACAACAGCCCTTGAACAGCACAGTTGGCTGAAATACCCAGAATTCGATCTGTGTATTACAGTGAGTTACATCTATCTTCTGATGAGGAAGCTGAAAAAAAGTGGCTCTACAATTAAGCCAAGCATTGTGTGTTTTGAAATTTGTTAATGAAAAAATCCACCCAGACAGTGATGACAAAGAGAAAAGGAAAAATCTATTGTGCCAAGACATCTATAAATACCTTAAAACACATGAAGAGGAACCACAGTTGATTTGCAGAAAAAAGAAAATAGTGTGATTTGTCAATGAAGCACTGGGAAAAAATAAAAGAGCGTTTTACAGACAGAAAAAGAATCACCAAGTTCTGCGAAAACCTCCATGATTAAAAAAAAAGAACTAGTCCACACTAATAATTTCTGTCACAATATTCAAGCAGAAAAGTTGAGAGTAGAGCTGGAAGTGCTATTTCCTGCTGACATACATACAGACATCTTTTTAGACCTTCAAACATCATGGCTTTATTTATGTGTGTGATGAGAACAAATCCACTGCCTTCCCAGGCCTGTTCAAAATTGGTGTTTAATCATTCTATCAAGATGAAGGCTCTGCAGAAAAACTTGGATCAGCTGAGGATAAAACAAGCTGCAATCACTGCTCAGTGTGCGTGGAGCTCCTGCGTCATCCTCGCTTGACGCTACCTTCTTTTCATTTTTCCTGATCAAAGGAAAGAGAAACATTTTGGGGAAAGCTGGTTCTACCAGCATAGTGAGGATGTTTTCTAATTATTCTCCCCTCGAAGTAACGAGCATCAGTCTTTCTGGACATGTTTTAGTTGAGTTACATTAAAGGTTGGACTTAATGGTCTTAAAGGTGTTTTCTGACTAAAACAATTTAATGATTCCATGATTGTGAAAGCAAGGACAAACGCAGAAGCGCTAGGAGACTGCAGGGGGGGGGACAAAGCCCGGGCAGGGTGACAATCCTGGTTGATTTTACAGGAAATGTTGGGGTTTTGTAAAGAAATCACAGACACATTTTTAGCAGCTGATTTGCGACATCTCTGAGAAAAATACCCTAAAATCCTGAACAAGGACGGCTATTTCTGTGGGGTTGGCTGCAAGCCAAAGAGCAAAATACTAAAACAAAGGACATAGCTAAGGCTCTGCTGTGGTTTTGTAGCATCGGGTCACATTTCAAACACCAGCATCTGATGTGCTGCCGTTGTGTGACCACTGTCGGGACATTTATATTCACAAGATAACGGGGGCGGCTCATTTGCCTGTTCACACCGAGAAGGGAGGAAGTCAGAGTCGAGCTAAACAAAGTTCTTGCAAAGCACCCAGGAGAGACAGGTGAACCCTATGGAAATCAGTTGGCAGTTCATTTTCTTTCCTTATTTGGACTCAAATTATTCAGACAGTAATTATGGTGGAGGTCACTATGGCAAAGGGGACAGAGAAGAAAGCACTGCATAGGCATCCTGAGACCACAGCAGCACTGTCGGCCTTTTCCAAGGGACTCAAAACATCCTGCTGCAACGTGGACTTCCCAGTCCTGTCACCCGAGCCCCTGGATGGGTGCAGCGCTCTGCACAGCACAGGATTTGCATGTCGTGGTAGGCTTCCTCCTGGGATCACAGCTGCAGCTCCACTCTTCTATCCCCAGCTCTACAACGGCTCCTTGGTGACTTTGGGCATGCCACATTGTGCCTTAGTTTCCCCAGCTGTAAAATAGAGAAAAGAATACTTCTCCTTGCTGAGGTCTTCTTGCTCGAGGCATACAGGAGGCAGAATGTGTGAATACAGTGTTTATCAGCAAGACAACACTGCTAATGCTAGCCTTACCATTACAATTAACACTGCTATTAGTTTACTACAGGAATGGGAGCTAACAAAAAACATGTTGCTGTATTTAGAAACTAAAACTGCATGAGTGTAGCACTGAAAAAGACAATTTGTAATTCAAAAATATTAACTATACTTATCTGTATCTTAGCCACCATATGATAGAATCATATTGGCAACAAAAAGTTTTAAAACATTAGTTGTTTATGGCAACTTTAACATTTATAGTGACTTCCTGAAAGCAGAGGACTATGTAATAAAAAGAAAGTCAATATTACAGCACTAAGGGTTGAAATTAGCGTGATAAATTTAATTTTAAAACAATACTGGCCCTATCATGTACTTACAGATAATAAAATATAACAGAGTAGATGATTTATAGGTGCTGCCACAGAGGATGTAACACAGGAGGAGATTGCCAAAGTAATATTCCTATTCATATATGTCACCCTACATTTATAGGTCCCTTCTGTTTCGTTTCCTCAAGCTGGAAGCTGTGGTGTGTGGATGGTAAGCTGCAGTCAGCAAACTTGCTTCAGCTCCAGTGCCATTCCTCATGCCTGGAGCTCTCAGCTCTGATAAATCAGCAAAAGCCTTCCACAAGCTTCTGGCTGCTGTGGTTTCAAGGCAGTGACCAGAAACACCAGTAAGCATCTTCCATTATTCAGATCCCTAGCATTCTCCTCTCCCAGGAGGTTAAAACATCATCTGTGGTATCAGTGAGCACTCTGACACTTGTTTTGACACATAGACCAGGATTCCTGCCCTTTTTCCCAGTACCATCTAGGCCATCCTCCCTTTCAACAATAAGCCAGCAACGGCTCCAGGAGCCCAACCGTGTCAGCTGTTGCCATCACCAAGATCTATTATTTAGGCTGCACATTTTGACGAGCCGTGAGGATGGCACATCAGCCACAGGGGAAAAGGCTTCTGTAATCCTGCAGCTGGGGACTGCAGGGCAGAGAGGAACAACACAAGCTCCACCGACAAATAACTATTTGCACGGGCTGCTGTATACAGCTTGTCACGCCTGGGTGCATGAAAAAGACTCTGATATACAGGTAGGATCCTGTCATGGCTTTGCCCCAGCTGGCAACTGAGCACCATCCAGCTGCTCACTCAACTCCCTCACAGGATGGGGAAGAGAAACAGAAGAGTGAAAGTGAGAAAACTCACTTGGGTTGAGATAAAGACAATTTAATAGATAAGGCAAAAGCTGCTTGTGCAAGCAAAGCAAACCAAGGAATTCATTCCCCACTTCTCATCAGCAGGGAGGTGTTCAGCCAACTCCAGGAAAGCAGAGCTCCATCACGTGTGATGGTGACTTGGGAAGACAACCATTATCACCCCAAAAGTCCTTCCCATCCTCATCCTCCTCCCAGCGTTATGTGCTGTGCAGGATATTGTATGGTATGAAATATCCCTTTGGTCATTGGGGTCGGCTGTTCCAGCTGTGTCCCATCTGTGTCCCAACTCCTTGTGCACCCCTACCCCCCATCCTGGTGGGGTGAGGAGCAAAAAAGTCCTTGGCTCTGTGTGAGCACTGCTCAGCAGTAACAGAAACATCCCCACGTAATTAACAGTTTCCAGCACCAACCTAAAACACAGCCTCATGCCACCTACTATAAAGACAATTAACCCTACCCCAGCCAAAACTAGCACAGATCCCCATACCAAGAACAGCCCCTAAGCCTCTCATCTGTCTCTCTGCTGTATCTAATCATATCGGTTTGTTGTGGTGTTTTTTTCTTGCTCTGCTGCTTCTTCTGTGATACTACGATGCCACTCACTGCCTACATCCAGTATTAGCAGACTTTCTGCTCAGGATTCATTTAGCAGAAATGCTGCTATCTCAGCAGAGGTGACAAGTTTCTGGCTTGGCTCCTAAGTGCCCTTCTTCATGCTGTGCACCCACTGGGTATTTTGAGAGGTTTCTTTCAAAGAGGAAACATAACTGAGCAGCTGAATCTGACTGCATCAGCAAAGTCACCTCCAGAAACCCTAACGGCCACCAGCACAAGGACTACCCCAGCCCCCTGACATATAGAGCCTTACAACAACCAGAGGAGACAGTCTCCTTCCATCTGTGCCACAGCCCTTCATCCATCCACAGAAATGAATTTGCACAACATGACCAAACACTTTCATTCCACCTTCACCAGCCACATCTGCTCTTCCCAAGTGTGCTGCCTTTGCACGGGCACACGGCAAACTAGATCGAGGAGCTCATGATGAGTAACACCAGCCCTACTCTGTTTGCCTGACACCAAGAAGAGGGCTGCCTCTCTTCTGCCTCTCTTCTGCCTCTCTTCTGCCTCTCTTCTGCCTCTCTTCTGCCTTGCACTTTACACAATTATGCTGTTGAAATAGTCTTTAGGCTTAAAAATCTTGACTTTCTCTGCGCCTTTCCTCAGGTTTTATCGTTTAACTCATCCACACAGGCTACTTCTTAGTGCCTAGTGATCACTTTCGAGATCATTTACAACAAAGACGGATTAAAGATCAACTTAACTATTAGCTCAACTGTATTAGCCTGCCAGCTTGACTTTCTCCCAGAGATAGGCCACTTTAGCATCTTATCTTCTCAAATCTGCTCGTGACCTGTATTTGAATGTGGCACAGATCCTGTGACACAGTGGTTTCAGTCCTTTGTGTGCTCTGTGTCACTAGCCATTGCACAAGTTTTCTTTGGTTTTAGTAATTGCTACAAGAGCACATACACAGTTGTACACCATATTGCAAATATTATTATGCTGGGATTTAACGACAGGGAGGTGAACAGTAAGAACAACCTCGTAGTAAAATTAAGCTTAAACAAAATGAAAGCCAAGGTCTACCAGAAATGGATACTGCATGGATAGTGTATTGAACCCTTTTGGAGTACCAGAGTTTCTCATAGCTGAGAAGGAACCTGAACTCAGACTTCCTTGGTAGTTAGATTTATAATTTGATACTTCTATAAAATACCATGTTTACTAGTAACAGTAAGAAGATGAACATAACACAAATGAATTTGCTATTACCATCAGGTTGGAACATTTTTCTTTTATGTATACATAAAACTGAGCTTAAGGCTGTGTTTGGTCTGCAGGATGAGTAATATTTGCCTGGGTAATGATTTGCTCTTGTGAGGTCCAGCTGATAAACTTCCTGATGACCTTGGACAGAGAACATTAGCGATGACATCATAAAGAAAATAAACCCAAAACACTTCACAAAGAGCAGATGAGGATGCTCTGCCTGGACAAGCACAGACTGATAGGTTGGTTTGTTTGATATATATTTCAAGACTTTTCTTACATAAGCTCAGATTTATTACTCAAGCCCAGCAAGGATCAATTTCAGTATTATTACTGCAGAGTTACATCAGCACTTGCAAAAGTGCCTGAGAGCCTCCGTTAGCGTTCACAAATGACAGATCCAAACCGTGCCTGTGAATTTGCCCGAAACAAGCTCGTTTTCTTTCCTAGACGAGCCATGAGAGGGCACCAGAGATTGTGAAATGGGGAGCTGCTGTGCCGGGGCTTGGGGACAGGGTGGCACAGGCCAGGAGGGTGTCCCCGGCCACCCTGGCTCCTGCCTTCGTGGCTGCTGGGGACAAGCTGTTGCAGGAACTCCTGCATCTGTGCTGCACATCTGGTGAGGAACTAGAGCTGGTGTTCAGAGAAACAGACGACAAATAAGTCTCTATTGAGGCCACCAGATTTCAAACTTCTAATAGTTTTGATCCTGTTCTGATGGGAAAGGCAAGAAGCACAAAGTGCAGCTCTTCCTCAAGTTGAAACATTATCACAAAAATAGTTGAAAAGGACAATAATAGTGTTCAAAAGTCTGTTTTAGAACAGATGAATATGTTTGTATCCCTCACCTTGTGTCCACAAACAACAGTTTAACCAGCAAGTTTCTCCAAAACAGACACTGGACTTGCAAATTTTCAACCTCCACAACATTTTGTAAACAAATATCAATAAACAAGTGAAAACAGAATCCAGCAATGGGAAGTGTTGGGTGCCCTTTATGGTGGGCAGCACTATTCACCTGTAACACAGACAGGGGAAATGCTACAGAGCAGCCAAAGCCTGTGTGAAACTTTCATGCTTAACTAGAAAAAGCTCAACAGTAAGATCTCAACTGCACCTACCCCAGGTTTCCAGAGTCTCAGTTAGGTCTGTTTGACTTGGTGACATCTGGATATTACTTCCAAAGATGGAAACAGTGTCATTCATCACTGCACGAGGCAAATTCTTCCCTTGTGCATTTGAGCAGTTGCCATGAGGTGGAGCCATCCACCAGATCCCAACAGCGAGTAAACGACTACCAAGAGGTTTTATCTATTTTTTTTTTTTTCCCTATCCATTTCGGCCAGGTTGAGCCTAAGCCTTCATCCAAGGTCAGCTGATTGCTGACAAGCACCGATAAATCAGGCAGAAAGTGCTGATGATAATGGTGCTCGTTATTGATCGGGTGCCATAGGTGATCTCCAGGGAAGAGTTAGCCATTCCCACCAGTCACTAGGTAACGGGGTTGCCTCAGGATGCAGTCAGCCACCCAGAATGAAGCTGATGAGATAATGTTTGGAGTTTCTGTTTCAGTGACTGTGTTGTGCTGTCCTCATTACCCTTAGAAAGTCCACTTTATTCTGAGGCTTGAAGAGGGCTGAGTGGATCAACCCCAACATGGAGAGGCAGCTACAGGTACTTTTCCTCTAAGCTGCCTCTCAACCCTGTAATCTTTTCTCCTACAAACTGAAATCTTCAGCATTTCCTACAGGGCTACAGTGTGCTTTCCCTTACCTCTATACCAAAGGGATGATGTATTTGCTGGCTGCCAGGGTGGACTGTATTTCTTCACCCAGAAGATGACTGCAGGTGCCTTGGGAAGCCAAGTCTGTTTGCAGAAACTGGCAGGAAAAAGGAACTGAACATAAATTCCATGCAAGGATGGGTGGATGTTTTAACCTGCTTCAAGCCAAGCACTGTGCTTTGCTTTAATTTGGACCACATCACCTTGAAATAGCTATTCTATTCCTGGTATAATTTTATAGAATCACAGAACCATTTAGGTTGGAAGACCTTTAAGACCATCAAATCCAACCATTGACCTAGCAATGCCAAGTCCACCACTAAACCGTGGCCCCTAATACCACATCTACAAACCTCCAGGGATGGGGACACCACCACTTCCCTGGGCAGCCTGTTCCACTGATTGACAACACTTTAGGGTGAAGAAATTTTTCCCAATATCCAATCTAAACATCCCCTGGTGTGACTTGAGACCCCTTTCTCTTGCCCTGTTTCTTGTTACTTGGGAGAAGAGACCAACACTCACCTGGGACACAAACTCCTTCCATTGCAGAGAGCAAGATGTTCTCCACCCTCAGTTTCCTTTTCTCCAGGCTAAACAACTCCAGCTACCTCAGCTGCTCCTCACAAGACTCACTCTCTAGAGCCTTCACCCCTTCCTTGCTCTTCTTTGGAGATGCTCCAGCACCTCGATGTTGTTCTTGTATTGAGGGACCCAAAACTGAACACAGGACTCGAGATACAGCCTCACCAGTGCCAGGTACAGGGAGAGGATCACTGCCTTAGTCCTCCTGGCCACAGTACTTCAGATAGAAGCCAAGGTGCTGTTGGCCTTCTTGACCACCTGGGCACACTGCTGGCTCATACTAAACCTTCAGGTCCTTTACCACCAGGCAGCTTTCCAACACTCTTCCCCAAGCCTGGGGAAGAGCAACATTGCCTGGGGTTGTTGTGATCCAAGCGCAGGACCCAGCACTGAACCTTGTTGAACTTCATAAAACTGGCCTTGGCCCATTGATCCTGCCTGTCCAGATCCCTCTGAAGAGCCTTCAGCACATCAACACTCGCACCCAACTTGGTGTTGTCTGCAAACTTACTGAGGCTGCACTCGATCCTCTCTCTAGATCATTGATAAATATAGTGAGAAGTGGCCCCAGAGTTGAGCTCTGAGGAATACTGATTGTGACCAGATGCCAAGTGGATTTAACTCCATTCACCCATTCACAACTCTTTGGGCCCAGCCATCCAACCAGTTTTTTTACCCAGCAAAGAACATGCCCATCCAAGCCACGAGGAGCCAGTTTCTCCGGGAGAATGCTGTGAGAAATGGTATTAAAGGCTTTACAGAAGTCCAGGTAGACAACATCCAGAGTCTTTCCCTCATCCACTGAGCAGGTCATCTTGTCATGGCAGGAGGTCAGGTTAGTCAGGCAGGACCTGCCTTTCATAACCCCATACTGACTGGGCCGGATCGCCCGCTTGGCCTAAGTTTTCTTGAAGGAGAATTGACAACCTGCAGGATTCTAATTTTGCAGGAGTGCCATTTTCCACTGAAGAAGAAGCCTCTTGGAGAAATTCCCAAGAAGGTCTGAATAAGGAGGCAGTAACAGTGACAGGCACAAACCCTGTGATTGCATGTCTGTCAGTGCCTGGGGTCTATTTAAGCTATGAACCCCATCTGTTGTGCACAGGGATGGCTACTGAGCATCCTGCTAGGAGAGGTGTGATTTCTCTGGAAATACATCACACAATCATGTTTTCTAATATTTGCTGTAATAAAGGATATATTGCCGTCGATTACCTCACTGATCTGTAACTTTCTGTTGGCAAATCTTTCACAGTAAGGTTATAATAACATCACTCTTTGGCATCTCTGCCAGATACTCAACTCTTTATTTTCTGTTCTGTCATATAAGCTGAGTAATTTATACTCCTTTTCAATACAAAAGGTGGTTATTATATGTTTGAAGAAAGAGATTTGACAATACCTGCCTTGTAAGAAATACCAACTGAGACGTAGAGAGGAAAGGCAAAGGAAAGTGCTGTAAATCAAAAGGTGACAAGGCAGTTTCCAGATGGAAGATTAGAACGTTGTTCAGGGTTCCACAAACAAATATGTTGAATTATAGACAAAAAGCCACTTTCTAGCATTTGTCCCCTGTCGTTACAGTCCTTTTAAGGACAAAAATCCCACTGAAGTCAAATCATGTCTATAAACTAAATTCCAAAATTAATCCATAAGTAGAGTCTGTCATGGAAATGCTTATCATTAGTTTGATTTGTACAAGATGTATAGATATGATTTCAAATAAAAGCAGCATTATGGAAAAAATTACGTCAATTGCAGTTTTGTCTGAATAAGGACTGCACAGTATGAATGCTCTCCCAAAATAACACATCTGCAGTGATCTAAGCAAAGCTTAGCTAACATTCCCTGCACTGTATTCTTACACAGGTAATTTTTATATGGCTGCTTAACCACAGCTCTAGAATGACATCGATCACCAAGCTCTGACAAACGTGTAGCAGCACCTTGCTCTACCCAGCGAGAAGGAGCAGTGATGGACGCTGGCCTGATGCCAGCACTGCTCTTCAAGCCATATAAAGAGGCAAGTAGATGCGTTTTAGCTGATGGGGTAAAACCACCTCTCCATCTGCCTGACCCCGCCACCACGGGTCAGCCTCCCGCCACGCAGGCCAGCAGCCAGGCACGCACTTGGAGAGCTGACATCAGGCAGGAGCAGAAGGTGACAGAGAGCCCGTTTGGGTGTGGGACTGGGTGACAACACAGCTGTGAGGGAGCTGAGGTAAGGTCCTGCCCTGGTCTGCCTTCCCACAGATGAGCAGGTGAGTAAAGCCCAGCCCAGCAGCCAGGATTCAGAGCACAGAATAGCAGAGCTGGTAGGTTGGGTGCCAAGAACTCGTCCTGTGAACCGCCTTAATCCCCCTGAGCAAGGCAAAGGAGAACTCCTGAGCACCGTGGGAAAGAGCAGCTCGTCACAGACAGACATCCAACATTGTCAGTCTAATGCTGGACTCCTCTCAAGAGACTCATGGGACAAGCCCACGCTGCTTGCACCAGTCCTTATTGTCCTCCTTTCCAGGGCAGTGCTGCTCTACCAAGCAGCCAGCTCCTGGGCTATCTCCATGGGGACTATCCTGTTGTCCCTCAGCACCATCATGCACCACGGTGGCCCTGGCAGCCGCAGGGAGCAGGGCCTGTCCTGCTCCCAGGCACCACCTGGCTTTCATGACATCACAGAGGATCTGCAGACCCAGGCATAGGAAGGGAAATTCACCCTCTGTTGAGCTTGACCTTCCAGCAGAGATGTAGTTTTCCACTCTTGAAACTGGAAGTCAGGCCCTGATTCAGCAAGTGAGGCGACTCATCATTAGCTCTTAATTAAAGCAAGAAGATCATTGCCACTGAGGATGGAGGGGGACATTCCCTGGCTCAGAGGGACCCACTTGAAAAAGGAAAAGCACCCTCACATTGTGCCAGGGAGAAGAACTTGGGTCACCACTCTTCCAAAGAGGCGGTTTGGGTTGGAGCCCGGTGCCGTGGATGTAATCGCTTCTCCAGAGGAGCAGCTGAACTGTGAACAAGCAGGAATGGATCTCCAAGCTGAGCAATACCTGCTGCCTTGAGTGACCTACTTTTCTGCACACTATGTGAATAGGTTCAGGCAATAGTTAAATTGGTGTGGAAAACTGTTGGGCAGCAGCAATTATCAGAGATGATGAACCTCAGGGCAAACCTGACTGTCTCGTGGCGGCGGTTACTGGGCAATACCCCGTTTCAGACCTGTGGTTTTGGGTGCAGATATATCCAGCAGGAGCACAGCCCTGTTCTCATATTGAGCATAAGCACTCAAATTCGTTTATCAGCTCCAATGGTTTTTCTTTTATTACTATACACAGTAATTTACCAAACGTGGAGTTTTTAAAGTGATCTCTTAAATCACAAAAAAAAATGAAAGGCACTTCAGTGCTGAGCTTCCAGACAGTCCTGTGCCTCTGGATGAGCAAAGTGGAGCAAGGGAGGCTGTCAGCAGCATGAGCACAGCAACAAATCCAGCTTTTCCAACAGCTTTGCTGCATATCACAAATCACACCAGCTATAAAATCCCACCCTACATCACGTATCACACTTTGCTTGGTCCTGAGCTAGCAGGTTTCTCATGACCTTTCCCTGCCATTCCTTCATCCCATCCAGGCCATGGAGTGCTCAGCTAAATCTGTACTGAACCATCATTAGTTGAGCTCTCACCGAGATTTTTATCTCCACCACCCTTACAGGGAGGAGAAATAAATTAACAAAACCATCACCCTATTGGACTTTTAATTAGTTTGTAATGCCTGTGCTAAATGTCAAACAACTGTTTCAGAAGTTGGGATTTAGCATGATATTTGCTGATGCTTTGACTCCACACAGACTTTTAATTTTTGCACAAAATTTCTTGATACATCAGCCAATTAAACTAAACAGCTCTCATCAAAACGACCCCAACCCTGATGGTTGCAGCTTGAAAACATGGTATGTTTTATCTCCCTCTTTCTCCCAGAATGAGATCCTGGCACCCTAATTCACAGGCACCGGGACTGATCTCCACAGAGAGTCGCAATCAAGTCAGCTCTTTCTTTGCAGCACAAAGGAAATCACATTTCTTTGAGACGCCGAGGAAATGTGAATGTGTGTTCCTGTTTAGCATGATTAAGGTGTCACATAGCACTCCCACGCACCCCGACACAGAGAGCTTCTTGCCGGCTGCTGATGTCAAAGCAAATCAGCTGAAAACACAGAGGGGTTCTGAGAAACACAACTAGGACACGCCAGGCAGGCTGCCAGCACGCCACCCCGTGCAGTACCGCCCGGGCAACCTCCAGGGCCACCTCCACGCAGGGGGTGAGGATGACAAAGTGATGTCCCCTGCCCTGCCAGCGGGTTTTGAGTGCAGACGTGGGACACACGTCCCTTGCCACGGAGGAATTTCTGCAACTGCACTGCTTGTTGCTGCTTATAAACCCTGGCAGGCAACAGCACATGTACACATAGCACCCTTTTGGGAACATACCTCCTGGGGGTGTACTTTGCTTCTGGCTTTTCCCAGCACCTCCTTTGCTTTCACCCTATGTTGGTCCCAGTCTGCTGGGACACCTCTCTCTATCCTAGTGCTGCCTCTCCTAACCCTGCTGCTTCCAAGCCCATCCACTGGCTTTTCCTCAGTTCTTTTGTCTGTGTACTTACCTCTGTCTATTCATGTCCCATGATCTGTCTGCTATTAGCATTAATCATTTATGGAATTGTCTGCTTCTGCTGAAATCAATCCTGCACTGCTGCTGCTAAGTGCTGGGCCTGGGCCCAGGAACTGCTGTGATGTGGCTCAAACAAGGCAAGCAAAATGAAATGAAAGCAGAGGAAAAACGGGTGCTCCAACCTTCACCACCCCACGAATTTAGGTGGGGATGTCCAAAGTCTAAGAAACATGAGCACCAGATTCTAGTTGAATCCCTTCTTTTTCACAACCCTTCCATGTCTGTGTTATGGTCCTGGTGCTGGAAGAAGTCAGCCTCAATGCAGGACCCCCACAAGGTCCATGTTGTCCCCAAGGTTTAGATACAGGCAGGTGGGAATGACTCAGTGGAAAAGACATCACTCTGTGCCTCTGCAGGTGTTGGCCTAACGAAAACTGTGAAGGACCGAAGGACTTGTGCAAAGCTCTTGATCCAAACGGCTCTTTCAAAGCCCCCTGTCACACCTCAATCACACTGCTAGGAACCACCTCCAGGAGCTACACCAACCTCATACAGAAGACCCTATTTTCATGCTCTTTATCCTCATGGTGGCAACCCCATTTCCTTGTGAGTGGCAAGGGGAGAAAAGCACGTTTTGTCTCAAGACTTAAGCCAGAGGGAACCAGCTTCTCCTTATCTCCTTCTCTGGGACCACACAGCTGCAATGCTGAGGGCCACAGTGGGAACTATCAACAGCAAAGGACATGGACTCTTGTCTTGGAGAGACATTTTATGTCCTTAAGCTTTAATAGCTCATTGAGGGAGGCAGAGTAAATAACAAGATAAAGTACACCATGATTTAGGGACCAGGTATTCAGCTCGACCAAGGCTGAGAGGATAAATTCATCTGATAGAACATCACGGAAGCTCAACTCTTGTCCATGTCATTGAGCTGTACACAGGCAGGCTGTGGCTCTCCCCCAGTGTCAGGTCAGGGGAGGACTTGTGCAAGGTCTGGAGCCTGGCTCCAGCAGGAGCTGCCAGCACCCTGCAGAGGGACCCAGCCCCAGCCTATCCCGGCTCTTCCCTCACCCCGGGGCCGGGAGGATTACTGGGAGCACGATGAGGACGCCAGCACACAGATCCCAGCTTGTGCACCCAGGTAACAGACATGCCAAGGAGGGTGTGGACACCCAACGCTTCCACCTGCCTCCTCCTCAGGGGCTTGGCTGATGTCCCCAGGGGACCACAGGCCTGGATGTGGGGGGACCCAGCACTTCACTCACCGAGCCATCAGCTGGATTCGTTTCCTTACTCCAGTATTTGCTCATCCCTCACAGCACCTGATGGGCAGAGATGTGAGGACACACTTCCCTTCCCCAACAGTGTTTGAAGGACCTGGAGGCTGGTCAGGAGTGTGGTGCCAGTTGTGATGGGTTATGGACAGAAGCCAGCGCAGCGTACCACGGTCACGTAATTAAATAACAAGGACAGATTAGGCAATCTGTGTGCTCACAAGCCTGAAGGAGAGAACAGAACATGTAATCAAACGAGGGGGGCTCTTCCTTTCTTTCTTTCTTCTGAAACAAAGGCAGCATTACAGCAGTGTAAGAGGTGGCATAGCACGCACTAATTACGCTGCCGTGGATATTGCTCTCTTGCAGGTTTGAGGATAAGTGAGATTTTTATTGAAGCCCAAGGGAGTAAAGAACTGGAGGAGCTGGTGTTGGTTGGGAATGAAGCACTTGATTCATTTAATGCTTGTTCAGTAGCTTCTGCTCCTCTGTTTGGCTAACCTGCCCAAACCCACGTTCAGCTCCCTCTCAGCAGCAACCCACAGTCAGAAAAATCACCTGTAATCCAGCTTCCTCCAGGAACAGACCAGTATCACCACGGACCTTCTTAAGGACAGATCAGGCCAAATAAAAAAGCACAAATTCACAACCTACTTGTCAGGAAACATTTAAGGTTTCCTTCTTTTAAAGATTTCTGCAGAGACATTCCTGTTGAGTCACTGGGTTTGCAATGCCACGTGCCGGTGGGAGCTGAGAGCACTAACCTGGGCAGGGGCTGCCCGTGATTCCTGGCTCCAGAGGTTGAGTGGGAGATGTAAGGAGCACCCAGGTGCTTTTGCTGGCCAGAGCCACAAGCCAGGATTGGAGTCCAATTGTACCAAAGAAATCATCTGACCTGCACATGAGGCTTTTCACTGAGGTACTTCACTGGCTTAACAGGCAACGAGACACCCAGTTATCCAGCTACTCATCTCCCAGCCCCAAGGATGTCACTTGGTGACTCACCACCATCCAGGTACCGGTAATGACAGCTGGAGTTTTTCCCCAAACAACCGATTTCAGACACGTAATTCATTTAGATGCCGCTAAAAATAAATAAATAACCCCCTCTTGACTTTTGTCTCTGTGGTGCTAAAAACATCAAGTAACACCTTCAGTAGCAGTGACCTGGCTTTTGGGACAAAGTGAGGCTCTTGGCTTTTCTGAATCAAGTGACCTGCAGAGAAACGATCTGCCTGAACAGCGACAGCCCCAGACTGCTAACAATGTCCCCAGGCTTCAGCAGGGCCCTCTGGAATGAGCCCAGCACCTTTGGTTTAGAGAAGACCTCCTGCAAGGTGCAAGACCACGGGTACCCTGGGCTGCAACGAGCCCCCCACCACACGTGCAAAGAGACATCTTGCCCTATTTAGGAAAACGCTGGCTGAGTTTTAGGTGACACTATTCACTGGCAGTGCCATCCGCCCCGACACCTTTTCAGTGGGAAGGCAACTCGTCACGGCCGCCACGCGTGTGGAGCTGCCTTCTTTACTCTCCCGGGGTGGCATGAATCAGAGTTGAAAAGTGCAGTGTGTTGAAGCCAGCCCATATTCCCATGATGTGCGAGCGTGAGTCACTCAGCGGGGAGATTCTGCCAGGGTCCCTCCTGGGCGACCCAGCTCTGCTAAAGGCGCTGGAAAATCCGCAGATAAAAACAGCCCCGGTGACGCAGGGAGCCGAGCGGCCTCCGTGCCTTTTTGGGGAAGCTTCTGAAACGCCGACGGATGCTCTCGATCGATAATCTGGCTGGCAGGGCAAAGGCTTTGAAGCAGTCCAGAAGACACAGCTTCTGCTTGCACAGTCACTGCTGTTTCTCTCTGGGAAGGTGACAGGCTGGTAACTGGGTGCAGGCAGGGGGAGGGTTTGTCTCCCGTGTGTATTTCAAGTCAGCTTTCCTGTAAGAGCTCTCGCTTCGAGGTAATGCCAGATGGGAAAGAGCTTTCTGTGGCATGTACAAAAAGAAGTATTTAAATCAGTCCCATCCCAAGGTGCCCTTGATGGTTTTGTTTCTTTTTTCCTTTATCCTTCTCCGAGCTCTCCCCAGTAAGGGATTACTGTGGGAATTAGGGAGCCAGCCAGGCTGTGTTCTGCAGCAAGTCCACCTGAACACTCAGAATGGGGTTTTTGGCCTTAAGCCCCATCACTCAGCTCATCCCACTGATCCCAGCTGATCCTCCACTCCCTGCAACCGTCACAGAGACAACATGGCTGTCCCCAGTGATGACACCGCTGTCCTCTGCGACGATATCCGTGTTATTGTCCCAGCTTGGACTGCAAAGAAAAGCCCCTAACAGGAATGTTTCCAGATAAATATCTCATTAATTTCAACCACAGGCAGAGTGAGTCACTTCCCCTTGGCTGCACTCCCCTCTTGTGACCAGAAACCGGGTAGTGGAGATCTGGTACTCTGTAAAATTCATAATCATTTTGAAAGGCTATCAATAATTTGATAATTAATCTTAAAAATTCAGGCCTAAAAAACCCCTCATGTTCTCCAGAGATCTGCTAACAGTTCACCACCTTTGCTCCCACCACAGCGACATACCGAAACTGAATCATTTCACTGCAAAGCCGCTGGGTTTGTTTAAAGCACCTTTCAGAGTTCAGCAGGTCAGCCTCGCCTCAAACCATGGCTCTGCCTCCTGGTAAATAGAGCTCCCTCCCTCCCTCCCTCCCAGAAGGGGGGGTTGGCAGCTCTGCCGTGCCACTGCCGAGCAGGCAGCAGCCCAGCTCAGCCCCTGACTGATCGCAGACCCCCCAGCCTGAAAGCCAGCAGTGTCTCGCATGACAGCAGATGTTTCTCTTTTAGACCAGTTCTTTTTTTGGGTTTTGGGGTTTTTTCCTCCTTTTTCTGAAATAACAACAGTTTGACATGAGCCCCACAACGTGTAAAACAAAAGCTCGAGCAGCACCTCGGTGTGCAGGCAGGCAGAGGGTCTCACTGGGGTCACGCAGGGCTGGCTGCTGCCCAGTCTGGGTCATACGCCAGGGCAAAGCACTGGAGCTTTCAAGCTCATATTGAATACCCACTTAAACCCCAAAATCAAACAAAAATCCCCAGGCTACTTAAAAACCACTCAGACCTGCCTCAAAATACACTAAAAACGAACTTTTTCCATCAACTTTGGTGCACTGTGGATTTCAGTTTTTCATTGGAGGTGAATTCAAGGTGGGACAAAGGCCCCAGTCAGCAGCCACCAACTGACCTGTGATGCCAGAGACACCTTCGGGGTCCTTTTGGGCTGGCAAACTGCTGGAGGAGCTGGGTGAGCACTGGCCAGGATGCTCATGCTTGGCCAGGTTGTGACACAGCTCCAGCTGACAGAGCACTGAAATTGGGGCTTCGTTCAGACCCCAACCTCTCACCACATATTTTCCTCACTTCAGTCCTGCTCATTAACCAAGGGTTCACCCTGGTGACTAATGACTGCTCTTGCCTGAAATCAGTGGATTAGATGGAAATAACCAACCTTTAGGAGGAGTTTCTCGTTTGTCCTGTTGAAGAAGAGGAATGGGTCCAAGCTGTGTTGGCACAACCTCACAGCAAAGAAACAGCCACAGATGAGGTTGCTCCATGCCCTGGGAATGCAGCATGTCCTACCTGCTCCTCCAAGGGAGCCTCTTGCTGCCCTGGGACGGGGCCCACAAGGCTGGTGTCACCTGGGAAAGGGGACTCACGCCAAGCCAGGCTCTCTGCAGTCCCTCACCTGGTGTCAGTCCAAACCAGGCCCCAAAAACCAAAACAACTTTAGTCACGAGCAGATAGAGGCCAACAGCTTTGAGCCCCCATGAAGAGCCACTGCGTCTCCACGTCTCTGGTGATGCAGCTCTCCCTGGCCATCCCCAGGACAAGCTGGAGCTCCTGGGACAGCATCAGGGATGGAAAATGGAAGATTTCACCAAGCAACTTCCACGAGGGATGGGGGAGGAGGGTGCAGCCCAAAGCCCCTCTGGCAGCAAGGCAGGGGAGGAGGAGGAGGAGGAAGGCCCCAGGGCTGCCGCAATGGCTGTGTGCCGTAGCTCGGGCGGGTTTCCTTGGCAGCCGCAAGCTCAGGGCGCTCACCATACCTAAGTGAAGATTTTGTCACCATAGCAACATTGATGTCATCAGCTCTGCTGCAGAGCAGCATTAACCTCAAGTGCAACTTTTTTTTCCCCCCCTTCCCCCCCCTCACCCCAGTTTGCAGGTTTTGTTCATTTATTTGCTTATGTCTCTCAGGAGATGACCCCGCCACCGGGGCCTGCAGCAGAGGATGTCCACCAGCCCCAGACCCCTCCTCATGTCATTTGGGGGTGGCAGGGAGCCCCATCCCTGGTAGCAGTGGGACAGGGCTGTATTTCAGAGGCTGAGCTCTCAGAACTACGCTCTGCCCCGTGCACACCGACCCACTACCTCTGTCCTTGGAAAATGACAACATTTCCAAGGAAGATGGTTTGGAATGTCCTGGAACATGAAGGAGGTGACTGGGGCAGAGGCTCTGTACCTGAGGAGATGCCTCATGCCAGCAGACCTGCTCCAGACTGTGCTTGTGGCGGTGGCCACACAGGACGACAACAGGCTCACTGTCATTCAGCCTTACATCAGACCCACCAACACTCACTCTCCCAATAGGATGAGTCAGGTGGACCCTGACAGGTCCCCCGGGCAGGGGACACAGTGTGAGCATCCAACAGCCATGCCTGGGGCTGGAGGCTGAGCTCTGCCCTAGGGTGAGATCCCTGGCACGTTTTTTGAAGAAAAGCTGTGTGAGGGAGTGGGACCTGGCTTCTTCACCAGGCTCGAGCAGAGAGACCCAGCCCTCTGCCAGCCCCAGCTCCCTGGATGGCCACAAACCCTCCATTCCCTGGAGCCTCCTTTAACCTCCCCGTATCAGCGCCGTTGCCGTTAACGGTGGGTCAGGCTGTTCCAGCCAAAAATATTCTACATGGTTCCCAGTTCACTGTAATGTTAAAAACAAACATTTCATTTAATTAACAGAGCAGGAGTAATGTTACAGCTGAGCTTGGCCTTCCTGGCCACCCTCTCACATACGGCCCTTCTCCCTCCATCACGGGGAATTTCTGTCCAGAATCTCACAGAGCTCTGATTTGTTTTGCTATGCTGGACAAATGCTGCTTCTACACTAGCTCATCCCACAGACAGCAGGGTCTGCTCTCCTCCTCACAGGGAAGGAGATCTCAAGGAGCTCCAGCACACAGGTTTGGGGACGTTCGTTCACCCAGCCCAACCTCTGCTCGTTCCATCGGCCGGGGCTGGAGAACACACCTTGTGTGTGGGAGATGCCTGGGAAAGCCACAACATAAATCCTAGCCAAGAGACTTAACAGTATTTTCTCTCTTTTAGAAATAATCGACCCAAACTGGTGCCTTTCTAACACTGTACGATGCTTAAACCAGAATTCAAAGTGCTCCTGATAGATCTGCACTTCTGCAACCTTCAAGGTTCACAACCTCGCCTCAGCACAGCAATAAATAACAAAACCCAGCTCCAAGATCTCCAAGCACCTGGCAAGTGAGTCAGTAACATTAGTTACCCTTGATGTCATCACAGCTGGTAAAATATGTAAAGAAAAGTATCCTTAAGCCAAGGTTTCGGCATGTTAAATATAATGAGATATGCTGCATACCAAAAGCACTAGCAGAGCTTTTACTGATGCGAGGTCTTTGACCCCACACTCAAAGCAAACTCTTATTTTTTAAAAGAGCTTCATGTAATTTAATTCAAAGGCACAGATTTCATAGTAAAGGCTTATGTAAGGATGGGGGATTCTGGGTGGGAGAGACTGTTCAGATTTCAAAGTACCTCAGTTAGCTGAGGTGAACAAGTCACCTTCAAGTGTTAAAATTAAAGGACAAGTGTTTTGATATTGCATCCTAAGTAGAATAAAAATTAAGAAAGAAATGGTTACTGGATGAACCACCTGATCCATGAAGCAAACTGGTGAATTCAGATGCTGACACCAATTCAATGCCAGCAATGAACTGTATGCTGACACATAGACCTCTGGTTTGGGCTCTGCAGTGACTGGAAGGAAAGAGGACACATTTACATTGGCAGCGCTGTATTGACGAGGTTCTTGCATAAGCAACGGGGTCACTGTGAGATTTTTGTACACAGATATTTAAAATCTGATAGGGTCTATTTAAAAGTCAGTATCTAACACAGAACTCGTTCTAGCTGGTCGGTAAAAGGCATGAAAGTGAGCTTATCTACACAATACATTTAAAAAGCGTGTGCCAGCCCAGAAGGAAAAATACCTGCATGCCCAAAATTGCTGGAAAAAGGATATTTCAAGATCTGTTATTAATAAAAATGGCTTATCTCAAATATTTACTTAAGATGTTCCCCAGCCAACAGAAAATGGAAAAAACCTGGTTGAGAACAGCCACTTAAAAAAAGTATTTTGATGCATGAACTCTATTTTGTTGGAAAAAGATCATTAAAAATTCAAGACACAGCAATATAGTCGAGTGATGTGTTCTGAGAGGTACAGCTGGTTGGCTCAGGAGAGGCTGGGAGAGGTCAGCACTGTCTGCAGTGTGAGAACGATGGCTGCGCTCTGGTCTTACTGCTCATGGCTGTGCAGAAAGTCCCAAGGAGCTCGTTTCTGGATTAGAACCCCGCGTACGTACGAGACAGGAGGTTACTCCTGCTCCCAGCCATCAGCAGGGTGGGAAGCCCAAGGATGGGAACAGGCCTCTCTCCTGCCAGAAGACGGCAGTCAGGGCAGGGTTGGATTCTGGGCTTTGCTTTGGAGCCTGTCACTCCTATCTTGTGCCCTCAGGGACTGCCAGTCCGAGTCCTACACAGATCCACCAGCAAGGGCCTTCTGCTCGCTCCGGAGACCTTCCCACTAGATTTCCAAGAGGACTCCACCTGAGCATAGGCTTGTTGCTCTCTGATAAGCAGAGAGTGAAGAATAGTGTTAGAGACTCTTTTTGCTCCGAGATGGAGCTCAACAGGGGTGGCCCTGACATGGGGACAAGGCCTGGTCAGAGCCCGCTGACATCCCCTGCCCACTCCAGGTATACATACGCAAGTGGCTCACAGGAGATCAGGATGCCCACTGACCTCAGAGGGACAAGGCAACCTGCAGATCTGCACCGTGGACAGCCCATGTGCTCCACACCCTTCCTGGCACCAGCATCTACCACATCTTTCCCTAAAGGTCCCCAGACAGCCTCAGGTCCTCAGGGACAGCACTTGGACATAAACCTGGGCTCCACCATGTGCGAAAGGGCCATAAGAACGTGAAATATCAAGCTCTTACCTGGTACAAGTACAACCAGACAACTCTCCAGAGCAGCAGCTGTTTCAGCACTTCCCTCCAAGTGAATCCACGCTTAATTGCCAGGACTTTATGTCTATACTTTACTCTCTGAGCAATGAATAAGCAGTACCCACCCAGCTGGGAAACTGGAGGCAACTGGTACTTTGAGAGATTCATCTCTGCATTTGGTCTTCTGAAACTCAAAATGTAGCTGTGAACAGCGGAAGAAGCAATAGGAAGGTAGGACAACCGCAGGGTTTTAACGAGAACATGAGAAAATTGCCCTTGAAACAAGGCAGTGCTGCAGCTTTGTGCTCTTTGGACTTGCATCAAAGCTACCGCGCTAGTTCGGGTTGAAAGCCAGGAGCTGTGGGGTAGACAAGCCCCCGGCATTGGCAGTCTCTGGGCTGCAGTCACCCCCCAGGTGAAATTGGGCAGATTTGAATGGCTCAGATTGCCAGCAAGCAGCAGCTGAAGGCAGGAAGGCATCACTACCCAGGCAAACCCGCCGGGCCCTCTACGACAGAGCCTTCCCGAGCACAAGCCGAGATACCTCTTACTGCACCCTGTGTCACCCTCCCGTTTCATAACAGACACAAGAATCCCCAGCCTGATGCAATCCTTAGAAATTCCTAACAATGCTGCTCTGTAGTGCTGCGGGCTGGATGCCAAAGGCACCTGCTCTGGCAGAGAGATGACTCCTGCAAGGTGAGGCAGACCATGAGTACCGTGTTGTCTGACAGACTGAGGGCCCTGATTTAGCTCAGCCGCTGCCCTCGCGGGGACGAGCGCTTGTGGGTCAGCAGAGGGAGCGAAGCACAAAGGAGCTGGAGGTTGTTGCAGAAGCCAGGGTGGGGGTGAGTGCTGAAGGGGGATCTCACACACCCCCTTGGCCTGCTCACTCCATGTCACTGTGTGGCACTGTGGTGAAACCAGTGCTGTGGATGTTCCAGCTTTTCCCACTGCCAGAGAGCCAGTTTAGGTTGCAGAACCAGACCACGGTCGGACTCCCCAGAACGCAGAGCTTGAGGAACAGCTGGGGATGGGGACGCTGCTTGCCAGAGCAGCTGTCCCCAGTGTATGCCAGCATCTCCCCAGGACCTAAAGCTGTCCTTCCTTGGGCAGCGTCTCAGACACTCAGGCAACATCAAGGGATTATTTCTGGCTGTTCGGGGTCCACAAAGGTTTTGTGAAGTCCCTGGGTCGCTGGGGAGGACCAGCCACATGCCACAGTGACTGCTCACAGGGAGAAGACTCAAAAAGCCCGACAGTCTCAGCTACAGCTGTCTTGTCTCAGCAGGGAATAAGGTGAGGCTGTGGTTTAGTCTCTTCACTGGGGCCCATCCTGCGAACATTCCTTACCTTGGCTGGGAACACAGTGCCAAGGCTTGTGTTCCTCCACATCCCGAAGTCTGGTCTGTGGAACAGGGCAGAAACACAGGTAAAAGTGAGTGTAGGAGCCAGGCAAAACAGGTGATGAAGGTGGCTCTTGGGACATCTCCAGGAATTGGTTTCAAGTGGGACCCATTTGTTGAGCAGGTAGCATGGTTCAGTGATTGTCCAGACGACTGAAGCAGTTGTGAAGCTCCAGCTGGATTTTCTGCTGGTGTCCGCACACCGCCGCACTTTGTCAAGGACAGTGAGCAGAGCACAAAGGGAGCAGATCCCTCCACGTGGATGCTGCCCTGAAATACACCTTGATATGCAGCAGCCCCTCTTGAGTCTGAAAATGCCCCAGCATTCCCAGTACTGCCTACTCCAAGCCACCAGTGCAAAAAACGACCCCTAAACAACAGAACTCTTCCGATGGCCTGTGCAGGATTAGGAACGGTGTGGAGATAAATGGTCTTGGGGAAGGGTGCAAGAACCCAACGTGCAGAGACTTGTCTGTCCTCCTCATCCCTTCCAGGTGACGGTGCCTGGCATCCGGTGAAAACACCCGTGACGGCTGCCCGCTGGTCCCCCCGCTTCGCGGTCGGCGGAAAGGGGCACGGAGGCAGCGGCGCGCAGAGCGGAGCAGCGGCAGAGTGAGCGGCTCGTTGAGATACCGTCCTCGTCAAGCCATCGTCCTCCGGCTCCCACATGGTCCCCGCGGCAGCCGGGCAGCGAAAGCCTCCTTCGAAGAAAACACAAAGCACGCAGCTAAAAGATATTCACTTACAGTTTATTTTTGCCTGAAATTATTTCACATCTCTTTGTACACAGCTACAGAACAGTAGTAGTAAACCATTGGTAAAAGCAACAGTGCTAAGGAAAATGTTGGCATAATTTTTCTTTTTTTTTTTTCTTTTTTTCTTTTTTCATCTTCTTTCTTCCCATACTGCATCCTCATACAGTTTGGGACTTGAAGGGGGAAAAAAAATCTGGCACACTACATGAGTTAAGACTCAATTTCTGTTTCATTTATTTAAAAAAGAAAAAAAAAAGAAAAAAA
>VXBZ01007954.1:9084-24175 GCA_013399135.1 Heliornis fulica | reverse complement strand
CCCAGCACCATCCAGAGCAGGACAATCCCCTCCCTGGCCTGGCTGCCTGTGCCAGGCTGGATGTGCCCCAGGGCTGGCTTGTGCCCGAGGCACTGGGGATGATGGGCTGTTCCCACATCATGCCATGGACTGTGCCAAACCTGGACTGGGAATGAGGAATAAGGTCCCACATGCCTGGACTGGGAATGAGGAATGAGGTAGTGGTCCCCCAGACCTGGACTGGGAATGAGGTCAGTGGTCCCACACACCTGGACTGGGAATGAGGCCAGTGGTCCCACGCTGTGACAGCACAGCAGAGGTGTCCAAGTCAAGCCCATGCACCACTGTCCCCACTTTCTGCTGCAAGGCCCAGGGCCACCTCCAGTCTTGTGCCCCAGAGCAGGAGCCCCTAGGACCACGCTGCTCTGATGTATGGAAGGTGTGGGGAGGATTTTAATAAAAACTGACCCAAATATTAAATTCAACCCTTCAATTCTGTGCTGATACAGACATAATTTAGCATGTAAGGGAGGGAGACAACTTGCCAAGAGAAGTCCCTCCTGTATGACACCTGTGAAGTGCTCCAAGTGTGCAGCTTTGCCATATGCCTCCTTGAAGAGTTGAATTAGGCTAAGCTTTGGGGAGGTGAAGCCAGGAATTACTGTTTTTCCAAAGGAATCCTAGAAAGATGTTTCTTCAGTTATCAACACTGCTATAAATTCCTATCAAATTTGTCAATTACAGTTTCTAATGGCTTGTTCCCTGTGGAGGATGCTCAGCACTGGCTGCATCTCCACCTCCTCTGTCTATTTTCATCTCTTTAGCCTTTTGCCATCCTTTATTGACAGAAGAGCACACAGATGTTTTAAATGTCTCCATTCATATTGACTAAAACTTCAAGCTGAGTTATTTCAAAGGCTTGAGCAGTTCAGGGAACATATAAAATTCATTCAGATGTCTTCCTTGCTTTTCTGGTAAAGGCACTGTGCAAAGGGAAATAACACATTATAAGCACATTCCTCCCCAGTACAGCTGTTGGCTGCAGGCACTCCAGATACCTCTCAAGGGTCTGGAATCCAGGTCCTGGGGGGAAGCACATGACATGGCCAACACATGGGAAAATTCACCTGCTCCCAGCACACATTGATTCAGGGCTTGTACAACCCCAAGGGAACTGCTCTGAATAAATAAAATGCCACGAAATATTTTCCTGGCTCTGGTGCCAAATTGCCTTTGCACAGAAGGATGTTTGCAGGAGTCCCATGAACCGAAGTACAGCCAGGTCTGGATGTTTCCATGGGTTTCACAAACTGAGTTCATTAGTTCAACATGTAAATTTTTAATTGAAACTATATAAAGAGCATTCTAGTTTTAATTTTGAACTATTTCTTCCATATATTTACGGACTTTCCCAAGGGTAAATAGTGGTAGGACAAGGGGATGGAATGAAGCTGGAGGAGGGAAGGGTTTTAGGTTGGGTATTTAAGGTTATGGGGTAAGTTCTTCACAGAAATAGTGGTGGAATGGGCTGGAACAGGGTGTCCAGAGAGGTGGGGGATGCCCCAAGCCTGGAGGTGTTCAAGGACAGGTTGGATGGGGCCCTGGGTGACCTTGTCCATCTCCAGACCTGGAGGTTGGTGGCTCTGCCTGTGTCAGGGGGTTGGAACTGGATGGTCTTTGGGGTCCCTCCCAACCCAGACCAGTCTGGGATTCTGTGACATCATGTGAACAGAAGTGTGTCTTCAGTGGCACAGCACAGCCATGACAAAGGTACCATCACATGTAATGATGACATGTTGCTCTGCAAATGTCTCGAGGTCAGAATCCTCTGGCCTGTGGGAATACAGTTTGTCAAACAGTTTACTGGTTACTGTCAAGCAGTTTACTGGGACAGTGGAGAAAGACAGTGACAATAGGACTTTATAACAGAATATACAGGACTGGTGATACAGGATATAATCTCTGACTGAGCTGCCCAGCTCAGGACAGACAGCTCAGAGCCGTCCTGGAACCGGATCACCTGTCCTGAAGCTGTGTCCTCCTCTCTACTGGTCACCCTTTAGGCTCAACACAACATCACTGGCATGGGACACCCTCTCTGGCCAGTCTGGGTCACCTGTCCTGGAGCCATGTCCTCCTCCCCCTGTGTGCTGAGAGTGATGTCACTGGCATGGGACACCCTCTCTGGCCAGTCTGGGTCACCTGTCCTGGCCGTGTCCCCTCCCAGCTTCCTGGGTGCCCCCCCTTCTCGTCAGGGGGGCGATAGGAACAACTGAGCAGCCCTTGAGTGCTGGGCAAGAGCTGAACCATGGGGTGTGCCCAGCACTGCTGTCACCTCACTGCCACACACGGCTCCACCGGCTGATGGAGGGAGCAGCCACCCTGTCCTGGATGAACCCAGGACATCAGGAGGGAGCAAATTCCCCCAGCCTGAAGCAGAGCATCACCTACTGCCTCCAGAAGCACAGGACCGAGGTGCCTGTTCCCTGTGCTCTGTGCAGCCCAAAACTGCCTGTGTGAACACACTCCCCTGCCAGCTGGCTCTGAGGGGACCCCCATGCCTCACCAAGGTGTTTGAAGACCTCTCCCCGAGGTGTTTGAAGACCTCTCCCCGTGGAGCACAGGCGAAGTGAAGTAAGAGTTAAGACTCATTTCACTCCTGCATAAATGCTGCCTGACACAAAATCTTTACAACACAAGCTGGGGACATCAAACACCTCATGGTGTCCTCATACCAAGTGATTAACTTCTCCAGCACCCAGGCAGTCCCCCAGCAGCCTCTCCTAATCATAAATCACCCCCATTCTCTCGAAATCAAGGTGCCTGCCAGAAACAGCACTTTCTCCAGGGCTCTGCGAGGTGATGCTAATGGCATCGATCCCGTCTGGGCCACAGGCACATCTAACATGGGTTTGTCTGCCTGTGATTGCTCCTCCTCCTCTCCTGCACCGGCTCCATCAGCCCCCCGCCGAGCACTGCGGCTGACCCGGTCCCCCCCCCACCGCCAGAAACCAGCCAGGAGCCCTGGAAAACTCCAGAACTCATGGATTACATCAGTGCAACAGCACCATCCGTGCCCACAACCCCTCCTCAGGGGGCAGAGTCTGTCCTTAACCAAGAAATGAAGTCTCCTGAGCCCTAAGGAATTTTCCAGGCAGTCAGACCTGGAGCCTGGCCCCGGGTTGGAGTCTGCTGCCCGACCACCCAGCACGGGGGACGGGTGCTGGCACCCGTTTGGAAGAGATCAGCTCATATGGGTGCCCTGGACTGGAACACCCTGGCACACCAGTGATGCCACCACAGAGCTCTGCCAGGAGGAACAGCATCAAAACAACAGAGCTTGGTTTAACTGGCAAAAGTAGTTAAACAGAAATAAAGTCCAATAAACAGCCCCTGCAGCCTGGATACATCCAACTGTCTGCTCTGAGCCGCGCTGGATCTGCACAATACCCCGACCAGCCACTGCCTCTCCAGCCTGGGAACTTCAGGGCTGGAGTTTACCCTCTCCCCTGCAGTGTGTTTGCCCAGAAGAGCTGGCTGATGGCTCACAGCTGGCTGATGGCTCACAGCTGGCTGCCACAAATCAGCAGAGCCACCACGTTCAGCAGGTTGTGGGCTGCACTCCACAGTAATTGGACTTACCAAGGGATCTGCTCCATTTCCATCAACCAGGGATGAATCCAGCCCTGAGACGAAAATGGGCTCTGGCCTGGGGGTGTTACTGTGGGTTGGGTTGGCTTAGAGGGTTTTATTTTTTTTTATCTTCCATGGCTGTTGTTTAAAAACTGTATTTTTCTTCAGCAGTGAAACGTGTTGCTGGAAGGAGTCAAACCCCTTGAGTTCCCACACAGCCACTGCCCAGCCAAAACACTCCCCTGGTGAATTCTGACACCAGGGAATGTATCACACACGCTGCATGGGTGCTATTTATAGAAAAGAAAGACCTAAAGTGAATAAAATAGCAAATCCACACTGTATATTCCTCCTTTTGCCCCAAATGCTCCATCTGTGTCGTACTATCGGGTCTCAGAACACGCGACTCGGTGTTGGCACCATCCGTCACCTCACGCTGCTGTAAAACCCACTGGGGCACTTGACATACATGAACCCTGCACATTTGTGAAGCAGATTCCTGCTCCCATGGATGCACAGATTGCAGGGCCAGGAGGGACCACCCGAACCATCTGCTCCAGCCTCCTGCAGAACAGGGGCCACAGAGCCTCGTGCCATGATGCCTGCTCCAAACTCTCCGCTCCTGGCTGAGCTGGGCTGGCAAGGTGATCCTTAAATCCATCCTCCTCCTCCCACTGCAAACTTCTCATGGTAAACAGCTTCCCCATCCTGCAGTGGTCTCATATTTTAACACTTTTTTATTTTTTCTCCCCTAAAGAATACACATGAACAAACATTCAGTGAAAGAACTTCACGGTGAGGGTGAGGGAGCCCTGGGCCAGGCTGCCCAGGGGGGTTGTGGAGTCTCCTTCTCTGGAGACATTCCAGACCCATCTGGACACTGACCTGTGTGACCTGCTCTGGGGAACCTGCTTGATGGTCTCTGGGGGTCCCTTCCAACCCCTACAATTCTGGGATGTTAAAACTAGGTCCTAATTTCAATTAAATTGGTAAATGATCTTTCTTTCTGTAGCTGTATGTCACGTGAAGTCTCACAGAAATGACCCACAGACTACTGGTGGATGACCCCAGCAGTGACACCTGGTGCTGTCAGAGCCCCAACTCTCCTGCCAGCCCCCCCATTTTGGGCTGGATCAGTTCCCCAGCAGCTCCTTCCAAGCCACTTTGGCTGGTGCAGCAGCACAGGTCCAGCAGGTACAAACTCCCAAGGAAACGCTGCGGGTGGACAAAATGAGACGCTGGGATTTAATTATCTGAGCTGCACAACAAGCCCTGGGTAGAGATGGGAACTTAACCTCAACTCATCAGTCATGGTTCAGCTCCTTGATTTCTAAAACCCTCCTCCCTGATCATGAAAAATGGGCCTGTTCTTCATCCCATTTACTTGTCTTCTAATTTCTTAAAAAAAAAAACCCGCTGCCACTGTCGGCAGTTTTGTTAATAAAGCAAAGAAACATTTCAGCACTTCCAAAAAATTAATGTCAAAGGATGTCTCCCAGTTCGAAAACAAACCTATTTTCTTCAGTAATGTTATTTGTCTTTTGGTAAACTGAATCATGTATCATGGCCACCATCAGCAGAAGGACAACACCCGAGGTGGCCTGTGAGCTGCAGGGCCCCATCCCACCAGCGCTGGCAACATCACCCAAGCACGGGACTCAAATTTCCCTTCCCCCAAACCTCATCCAGTGCTTTTTGTTCAGAATTTCCTAGGAAAAAAGGGAGAAGAGGAATTAACTGAAGCGTACTCATGTGAGTCAGCTCGAGCTGGGAAGTGGTACCCAAAGGAGAAGACACAGTGGTGCCGAGCTCCTGTTGTAGAACAAAACGGTTAACAGCAAAATAATCGCTGTTTGCACAGCTCTGAGCAACGAGGGAGCTCTGTGGCTGCTCTCATTAATATCCAATTAACACAACCGGCTCTGCCGCCGCGGGGAAAACACCATCACAGCCACAGAACAAGCCCAGGACGTCAGGAGCTGGAAGGGACCTCAAAAGATCATCCAGTCCAACCCCCTGCCAGAGCAGGGTCACCTCAATTAGGTCACACAGGAACGTGTCCAGATGGGTCTGGAATGTCTCCAGAGAAGGAGACTCCACAACCTCTCTGGGCAGCCTGGCCCAGGGCTCCATCACCCTCACAGGGAAAAAGTTCCTCCTTATATTAAGATGGAACTTTCTATGTTCCAGTTTGGACCCATTTCCCCTTGTCCTGTCCCTGCACATCCCTGAGAAGAGCCTGGATCCATCCTCCTGACACTCACCCTTGACATATTGATAGNTGCCAAAGCAGGTTCCCTACAGTAGGTACCTACACCCCAGGGTGCCCTCAGGTCTCTTGGTCCCTGTGTCCTGTTAGTTCACTGCACATCTTCAGCACACTGCTTGGGTACTTACTTATTTTCAGGGGTGATAATTACCAAGTGTTAAGATAATGGTGCAACATTCATTGCTGTTAACATCCATCCATACAACCAGAATTGAGGAGGCCCAAGCCATGCAGTGACCAGGGACAGAGCAGCTGGCAGAGCAGCGCTGCCCCCAGACCCTGCACGAGCTCTCTGAGCCCTGGGCATCCCTGGGATCCAGCATGGCTGTGCACCACTGGGATCCAGTGTGACCATGCACATTGCATCCCTGGGATCTGGGAGAAGTGAGCACCTCACCTCCAGGATCTGACATGACTGATCACCACACCCCTGGGATCCAGCATGGCTGAGCACCACTGGGATCCAGTGTGACCATGCACTGGGATCCAGGGGAGGTGAACACCTCATCTCCAGGATCTGGCACGACTGATCACCACATCCCAGGACCCAGCATGACTGTGCACCACTGGGATCCAGTGTGACCATGCACTGGGATCCAGGGGAGGTGAACCCCTCATCTCCAGGATCTGGCACGACTGATCACCACATCCCAGGATCCAGCATGGCTGAGCCCCACTGGGATCCAGTGTGGCCATGCACTGGGATCCAGGGGAGGTGAACCCCTCATCTCCAGGATCTGGCACGACTGATCACCACATCCCAGGATCCAGCATGGCTGAGCCCCACTGGGATCCAGTGTGGCCATGCACTGGGATCCAGGGGAGGTGAACCCCTCATCTCCAGGATCTGGCACGACTGATCACCACATCCCAGGATCCAGCATGGCTGAGCCCCACTGGGATCCAGTGTGGCCATGCACTGGGATCCAGGGGAGGTGAAGACCTCATCTCCAGGATCTGACATGACTGATCACTACAACCCTGGGATCCAGCATGGCTGAGCCCCACTGGGATCCAGTGTGACCATGCACTGGGATCCAGGGGAGGTGAACACCTCATCTCCAGGATCTGGCACGACTGATCACCACACCCCTGGGATCCAGCGTGGCTGAGCCCCACTGGGATCCAGTGTGACCATGCACTGGGATCCAGGGGAGGTGAACACCTCATCTCCAGGATCTGGCACAACTGATCACCACATCCCAGGATCCAGCATGACTGTGCTCCATTGAGATCCAGTGTGACCATGCACTGGGATCCAGGAGAAGTGAGCACCTCCTGTCCAGGATCTGACATGACTGATCACCACACCCCTGGGATCCAGCATGGCTGTGCCCCACTGGGATCCAGTGTGACCATGCACTGGGATCCAGGGGAGGTGAGCACCTCATCTCCAGGATCTGACATGACTGATCACTACACCCCCGGGATCCAGCGTGGCTGAGCCCCACTGGGATCCAGTGTGACCATGCACTGGGATCCAGGGGAGGTGAACACCTCATCTCCAGGATCTGGCACAACTGATCACCACATCCCAGGATCCAGCACGAACGTGATCTGCCTCTGCACCACTGCTGCCCCATGGCCACACTGGGGACAGCTGGAGCACACACACAGCTCCCTTGTCCCCCAGGCCTGGTGTCACCCTCACCACTGGGGTCTGGGGAGGAAGGGGACACAGCCTTGTGCCTCCCCCACCCCAAGAAAGCCTCCCCTGACTGCATGCTGCCTGCAGACCCCCACAGGCAGCTCCCCTGGCTCCCCTAGGCCAAGAGCAGGGCCCAGATGCTCACACACAAACCTGTTCTGCTCCTGAGCCACCAGCCAAGCCCTGCCCATCCCCCCTGCCCGTCCCCCCTGCCCATCCCTCCTGCCCATCCCCCCTGCCCGCCCTGGGGAGCACAAGGAAAAGCCAAGAGGAGTCTGAACCGGGACTGAGGGGGGGAAGCTCATCCCCTGTAACCTTCTGTGATGTTTTCCCTTGTGTCCCCCCCCCATGGGGGAGCTGCACCTGCGTTCCAGGGGATGCCAGCTCCACCAGGAGCAAGTGACAAGTGTGACAAGCTGCCATCCAGCGGGTACCCATCACGCTGACTGCTCCATCCCTACCTCACCACTGCCAGGGCCTCCAAACGGCTGGTGGGGACCAAAACACTGCAAAACACTCCAAAACACTCTCCAGAGTTGGCTCATCTGGTTTTCACCCTGTACTGGTGGAAACTTCTCCTGAAATATGGCACAAAAAAAAGAGCAAATTAGCAAATGGCTCCAATTGTGGGACAGACACCCCGGGTGAGATGGTGCCAAGGGGTCTAGGCCTGTCCTGGGGGCTGCAGGAGCCACTGAGGCTGGATCATTGGATGTGTGATTGGCATAAAAAAGGGAAAAAAAACCATAATAAAGCTCAGTTTTGTGTCACATTGAGAGATGGTGGCTGGAGAGGAGCCAGAGCGCTGCTCCCAGGCCCGGGAGCTGATGGGCTGGGACAGAGGGACTGGAACATCCAGCAGAGCACTGGGATGAACACCAGGGGCTGGTGCTGACAGGGACAACATTGCTGCAACTCAAACTCACAAACCATGAGTAACCTGCAGTGTTACAGCCAGGAGCAGAGAGAGGTTTGTGGCTTTGCTCCCCTTCCCTTAACTGCCTATAAACCAGAACAAGCCCAGGGAGCAAGAAACATCAAATCCTCACTCCCCTGGGTTGGAATGACCTGAGAGGAGGTTGGAGAGAGGTGGGTGATGGTCTCTTGTGTCCAGGGACAGGACAAAGGACAAGGGGAATGGCCTCAAGCTGCACCAGGGCAGGTTCAGATGAGATGTCAGGAGAAATTCTTCCCCCAAAGAGCTGTGGGGGTGTGGGACAGGCTGCCCAGGGAGGGGGGGGAGTCCCCACCCCTGGGTGTATTGACCAGATGGGAGATGAGGTGCTCAGGGAGATGGGTCAGGAGAGGACAGGGATGGTTGGACTCAATGATCTCAGAGGTTTTTCCAACCATCTGACTCTGTGAGGCAGTCACAGCCACCAAGGGAGTGTGTGACAAACCAACCCCTGGCTTCCCCCCACCAACAGCGAAATCTCAAATGCATCCATGAAGTATCTGTAGGCTGCATTTTGTAGCTGTGGGTGGGCAATGGCTTGAAGCAAGAGCTTCCATGAGGATATGGTGACACTCCTACCAGCAACCACCTTGGCTGTCTCTATCACCACCCAGAAATTGCATCTGGGATTCATTTTCCATCAGCTGGAAAATTCACTGTGAGAAGCAGGAGCAGCTCCTGGAAGCTCAGAACTTGGGTGTCCCAGAAACACCTTGGACTGGTTCTGCAGCTCTGCAGTCATGGTTTGGGACTCTGTCCTCTCAGACCCCCTCAGAGCCTCTGGCAATTAACTGGTTTATCCTACTTCCATCCTGTCAGACTGGAAATGCCTCATTTCATGTATCCAAGGACCAAGGTACATAGTTACCCCGAGACGAGACATCTGTGTTCTCCTCCACTGGTGTCCAACTGAGCCACTCTCAGTGGTGGCATGAATCCACCACAGCTCCTAAACCACCACTCAGTCCTCTGTGGCCACTGTTAAGGAGCAACAAGGGGATGGAGGCAACCTCCACATGTTCCCTTCCCCAGCCTGGTGGAACCTCACAGGTTTCCCACCTGCTATGGTGACCCGCTCGAGGCGCTGCGGAGAAGCCGCCCTCCCCAGCCAGCCCAGCGGTTCTGTGACAGGCAGGACCTGCACCCCAGCACCTCACACCTCCCCTGGGGACACTGCTCCTCCCAGGCCTCACTCCCGAGCTAGGAAATCCCTTGGGAAGAGCCACCCACCCGGTGCTGGCGGGTGGCACCCGGATCTTCAATCAGAGGAGGCTCCGTGCGGCCCGTTACTGGCACCGTCCCCGTCCATCACCCTCAGACACGTCTTGCAGGATCACTGATGATGGGAAATTATTTTCCTAGATGATTACAGTGTGTCTGGTGCAAGTGGAGGCAGATAACACAATCACTCTGCCAATAAGCAGTCGATGCAGGCACTGGGGGAGGCCTAATAGCTCTCCGTGGCAGTTCCTCCAGAATTGATTAGCACTTGGCTCATTAGCTCAATAGCAATCAATGGCTCTAAACAGCTCAGACACCATTCTTGAACATCAGAGCTGCATAATAAAAATCCTTATGACAGATTTACTTAGTACACATTAGCAGAACAATGTTCCACACAGGGGAGAGGAGATTTAGAGGTGGGTGTGGAGGAGGGAGCGGGGCAGCTGCTCAGCACCTTTTACAAACTGGCTGCTGCTCCAGCCCCAGCAGCTCCTGCAGGTGCTGCTGCATGTGGCTGCTCCCTGCCACCATGCATGGCAGGGGAGCTTTGTCCTGCAATGGAGAGAATCACAGAATCCCAGATGTCAGGAGTTGGAAGAGACCTCGAAAGATCACCCAGTCCAACCCCTCTGCCAGAGCAGGGTCACCTCGATTAGATCACACAGGAACGTGTCCAGATGGGTCTGGAATGTCTCCAGAGAAGGAGACTCCACAACCTCTCTGGGCAGCCTGGCCCAGGGCTCCACAACCCTCACAGGGAAAGAGTTTCTCCTGATGTTCCCATGGAACCTCCTCTGCTCCAGCTTGGACCCATCGCCCCTTGTCCTGTCCCTGGCCATGGAACACGCCTCCAACACAGCTTTCTCCTTGCATGGGGCCAAGAAAACATGATCCCTAGTTTCAGGCAAGTCTTAAAAAGATCTTAAAAAAAGATCAAGTGCTTCATGATACATTTCATAGTTCATGTTACACACTGTAGTTCATGTTACACACTGTAGTTCATGTTACACACCATCACCATTCCCAGCAACCCAACTGCTTCCCAAACACTTTCAGCAGACCACAAGCCTGGGCCATGAGGTGAAGCTGGGGGACACCAGCACTTCCCCAGGGGATTTAAGGTCAAGCTGGCTTTAAAAAAAGACAACCAAACAAAATTAAGTGGTCTTAAGTGGTCAGCTGTCCCCTGGCCTGTCTACCCATTCACAGTCAGTGATGGGACTGGGCCATGGCTGCAAGTCTGGCTTCAAATTTACTGGACTGTTGGGCTAGATGGTCATTGTAGGTCCCTTCCACCCAAAAACATCCTATTCTGCTCTTCTCTACTCTACTCTACTCTACTCTACTCTACTCTACTCTACTCTACTCTACTCTACTCTACTCTACTCTACTTTACCCAACCCCTGCAGTTTCCACCTTCAGAGTAGGTCGAGTGTGTTTGTCCAGACCAACGGGTTCAGTGGGGATGTGCAAAGGGCACAACCTGCTTTTCCCTGGGACCACAAAGCAGCAGCCACAGCAACAATCCCTGCCCTGAGTGGGACAATGCCCTGAAAGCAGGTGGGCCCCAAGGGTGGTACTGAGAAAGAACAAAGCACAAAGGACTCACCTGGGTCTCCACAGGAGAGAGGAGTAAAGCCAGAAGATCTGAAGAACAAGGGTATCAGCACTGCTGGGAGAGGTTAGAAGAGGCCAAACTGTGCCATATTGATTAATTTAATAAACAAATGATGCTATTTATGACAGTGTGGTTGCACCTTCATCCTAAAGGCTTAGTGAGGATGGATCCTGTGGGTTTTCATGTAAGCCTGAACCTGGGAACTAGGCTGCTAATGAACTTCTGAGCTCTAAGTGATAATTGGGCAGGGGATTCAGCAGGTTGGGAGCCATTCAACTGCAAGCATGGTATCAAAGGGGTGAGGAAAACTCCTCTACTAGAGACCAAATTTTGGGTTAACCTTTCTCTAAGGACACTACCCATCAACTCTCACCAAGGTGTAGAAACCCTGAGCTTTCCCCAGACCTTCAGCTTCCTAAACCCATTAAATCATTAATTACATGAAAAGGAAACACGCAGACAAAGACCTTGGTGAAGGAGAGGCTCTGCTATCTGCTGCATCATTCACTTCTCCATTTACATGAAAAAGGGGAGAGGAGTGGAGTGAAAAGGCTTTGTCTTCTACAGCTGAATTCATACAGTAGGGTCTCGCTGGACTCAGGGGCAGCCTCCCAACCATTTGATGAGCCCTTGATAAAGCACTTGATAAAGGACTGGATGCGTCTGGTCCTGGCTGATTAACTGCCCAGTAAACAGTTGAGAGATAACGAGCAGCCAACTCCAGCCAGCCCACAAGGCTGAGCCCATGAAAGCAGAACAGGCAACCTCTTTGTTACTGGAAATTCATCCCCGTGCAAGGAGGTTTTCAGACTCACCCACTGCACTCATGGCAGCTAAAACATTTCCTCGAAAAATTGGACAGAACATCACATGTGGCTTCAGCTCCCTCTTCTCCTCCTCCCTCAAGAGGTCTGAAAGGGCCATAATGCAACGTGTCAGCCTGATTTATTCTGAAAAGTATTACTGATTTTTATTTTTGCAAATGAGGCTCAATGCTGAAAATTAATTTTAAATCATTAATTCTCAAGACTGCTGAAATATCAGTGGAACTCCAAGACGGATTGTATAAGGGAAAAACTAAGTTTCCGTAATTGTTAATACACTTAGATGTAAATAACATTTCACTTTGGAGCAATTGCTTTATGAATCTCTAAGTCTTATTTAATTAATCAGCACACTTTGCATCAGTGACAAACCACATATTCAGCAGATTTAAGGATGCATATTCCATTATGGGAGCATTAAGTGTAGCTTTATTGGGGATTTAATAAATAACACGATATTCTAATATGAAAAACTCATAAAGAGCTGAGCTCAAGGGGGCATAAATTGTGACACAAAGGCATTTTTAAATCAGAGCACACATGTTTCTTAGCCTTAACCGACAAGCAGTGTCTGCTTTTGCTTTTTGAAGCCAGAAATAGCATTGTTCTCATAGCCTGAGGTGGAACGGAATGAGCTCCAGGAGGAACCTCTTGGAGAAGGAACAAGAATTGGAGCTGTGTCATGTTTTGATCTTGCTCTTCTGTGCTGGCACCTGGCACTCCACCTATGCCTCAAAAGCAATAACTCAGCATAAACAGAATCACACAATCACCAGCTTGGAAAAGACCTTTGAGATACACCAAGTCCAACCATCCCTGTCCTCTCCTGCTCCATCTCCCTGAGCACCTCATCTCCCAGCTGGTCAATACACCCAGGGTTGGGGACTCCACCCCCTCCCTGGGCAGCCTGTCCCACACCCCCACAGCTCTTTGGGGGAAGAATTTCTCCTGACATCTCATCTGAACCTGCCCTGGTGCAGCTTGAGGCCGTTCCCCTTGGCCTGTCCCCTGTCCCTGGGCACAAGAGACCATCGCCCACCTCTCTCCAACCTCCTCTCAGGTCATTCCAGGCAGGGAGAAGGTCTCCCCTTGGGCTAAAAGGACTGGGAAGGCTGGGAGCAGGTTAGTGCAGCCCCAAGACTCTTTTTGCACAGGAGGAACCGTGCCACAGCAGCAGACAGGTCTGCAGAGTCAAGGCAAACCAGCGAGCCCGGGGACAAGAGGGACACTGCTTACGGTGGGCACAGCAGTGTTGGCACCTGTCATGTCTCTCTCATTTGGACACTTCTCAGCTGCTCAGGTTCTCAGCATGGGGCAACCTTGAAAGGAAAACCACAAATGTGTGTCACCACAAATGTGCGTCACCANGGAAAACCACAAACATGTGTCACCACAAACGTGTGTCACCACAAACGTGTGTTCATCTCACTCAGAAGTAAAAGCGATGTGAAGTCTGCAGAGAAGGGGGGTGGGGGGTGTTGTAAGAGCTGTTTGTGCTTCTCATCACACGACTCTGGTGTCTCTGTGTGTGCAGTGTAATAAATTACAGAGTTTTCTGTCCTTTCTTCTGTGTTGAGTCTGTTGTGCCCATGACACTGATTGCACAGTGACCTCTCCCTGGCCTGATCTCACCCCAAAGCCTCTCAACATGGATTTTCTCCCCTGTCCAGCTGAGAGGGGAGTGATGGAGCAGCTTTGGTGGGAGTCAGGGTCAAACCACCACAACCTACATATTATGGGCACTAAACCTAACTTCTGGAAATTACCCAGGGCACAGGGTGCACAGGACACACAGGCTTCACAAACCATGGCCTCACCACAGCTCTCTTACCCTGTCCACTGGGAAGGAGCCTGAATGCACACAGCAACCACTCATCCCATCCCTTCCCTGCCCCCTCCATACGGCAGGGACAGCTGGATCCAGGAGAGATTATGGATTTTAATCAGCACTGATCAGTTGTAGCTGCTGATTTTTATAAATGACATTAAAATAAGTGAGTGTCTCAGCACTAAAGTCATATTATGACCAGTCATTGGTTTGACTGCTGTCTCACAAACCAATTCCTGAATAACAAAAAGCATACAGAATGAACCTCTAAAAGACCAAAGATAAACTTTTAAGTTCTGAAAATGTATAGAATAGTATGTTAGAGCTTAGAAAATCCTCAGCTGGTTATAGCACCTTTCAACCCTTGGAGATCTCCAGGAAACCTCCAAGGTTTCCTAGGTGAACCAGGAAAAAGAGATGTATTTGGTTTCTTTCCACCTACCAAACGGGTAAGACACCAAACTACATCACTGAGGAGCACCCCAGCCACCCCACTGCCTCAGGCCTCCCCTGCCAGGAAGGTGGGAGCAGACACCCAATGCCCACACCAATAAACACCCCAGGAATTGCCCTGAGCTCCACCTGCAGCGGTGTTGGCACGGGTGATGCCTCCTGGGGTGACAGCAGCAACACCCTGCTCTGGAGCTGGGCTCCCAGCAAACACCATCCTCGGGAGGAAGGCACACTGGGGTGGTTAGTGCTGCCAGGACACCCCAATGGCATGTTTACAGTGTATGTATATGTGATGGGTGTATATTCAGATGCACCTCACAGGTCTGGGCATGGAACTGTGATTCCATCTGGTTCCCATCTGTGCCTCCAAGGCAGCACTAAACACTCAGCAGGAGCCTCACCACTGAGCAGAAGTGTTG
This sequence comes from Heliornis fulica, assembly GCA_013399135.1. Classification (NCBI taxonomy): domain Eukaryota; kingdom Metazoa; phylum Chordata; class Aves; order Gruiformes; family Heliornithidae; genus Heliornis; species Heliornis fulica. The sequence continues at coordinate 9,325 of VXBZ01007954.1, read as the reverse complement.
TTCTCCAGTGCCTTAAATAATCCCTGCTTAACCCTCCTGGGGATGCAGTGAAGGGTGGCTATTGGGAGCTCTGCAGAGAAGGACCTGGGGGTCCTGGTGGAGGACAGGTTGGCCATGAGCCAGCAGAGTGCCCAAAAATGCCAATGGGATCCTGGGGGGGCATTAAGAGGACTGTGAAGGTGGAAGGAGGTGACCCTCCCCCTCTGCTCTGCCCTGGTCAGGCCTCACCTGGAGTCCTGTG
>VXBZ01007953.1:82728-94768 GCA_013399135.1 Heliornis fulica | reverse complement strand
CTTGCCCTTGTTCAGTCTCACTCCGTCTCTCTCTGTCCAGCTCTCCAGCCTGTCTAAATCCTGTTGAGGGAAATTGAAGCACATTTAAGCCTTAGAAATGCATGTCAGGCGAGAAGGTGGTGGTTAACAGAGGAAGGCAAGGTGAGGGCACTGGTTGGAGTCTTCCTGAGCCAGCTAGTACCACACATCTTCCTTCAAACTGGTGCTGGTGATTTCTATGCCTTTATGGCTCTCTGTCTTTGGTTTTCAAGTCATCTTTGCAGCATAATGTTCTTACAGAAGGTACAAGAGGAGGAAAACTGGAGAATGTGAACTCACAAGTCCAATCCACCCTCAGTGGACAGTAAAGGGAATTGTCAGTGGGGAGTGGAGAAGATCAGGAGAATTTAGAGATGTGTCATGCTGTCAGTCACAAAGAGATACTCCCCCTCATGAAGCAGGTCATACATCTGGGTAATATTCCAGAGTTCCATTTTCTCTGGAAAAATGGTTAATATCCCATACTGGGTGTTTCAGTAGTGGTCAAGATGATTTATTAAAGCAGGAGAATAACATGGTTCTATTTTTTCTTCTTTTTTTTTCTTTTTTAATGACTAATGATGAACTGGATGATGAAAAATACGGCTGAGACGAATTCAGAAGATAAACAGCCAGCTTGTCTTTCACAGATAGCGTTGCTGTTCTGGGAAGTGGGGTAGATGATTCCTAGAAGATGAGGGGCAGACCAGCAGCATTGAATGTGTTAGAGAGAAGGTCATTAGAGAGAAATCTGAGCTGATAAAAACTGGGGTTGTGGAAATGATACAGGTGAGGAGATGAAGTGTCTCAACATTTTTGTTGCTTGGAAAAAAATAAGACATAACCAGAAAGACCATGAGGGGAAGTGCAGCACTTACCAAGCTGAGTTCTAATAGTAGTGGAAGAAGGAAAATGAAGCATTTGAAGCATGGCACACTCTTTAGTGTGAAGTGGAAGCGTGAGCACTCAAGATGCAGGATGAGAGGTGCTGTGGCAGAGTTTGCTTATGGATGCTTTTGAAAAACTCAGAAAAGCTGGTTGAGTACCTGTGTGTCCAGTGTAAATACAGAGAGGAAATTTCCCATGCAGTGAAGTTCTGCAGGGCTGTCTCAGGGGCAATCGAGATGGCTTAGTGTTATGATCAGGATGAAGGGCTGTGTAAATCCTGGAACAGGTTTAGCATTGGGTATCAACCCAAATAAAAGCAGGAGAGAAGACTTGGATGAGGAATGCCTGCAGAAGGTTGGACGGGAATGGGTGTCTTGGGAAGAAGGTTGTCGGTTGGCACAAGGAAGAACCCAGCGATCGTAGCCAAGAGCGTTCAGTCTGGTACAGTGGAGGATTCAAAAATCTGTTCTCCAAAGTTGCCCTAACTTTGTTTTTTCCCCCAGATTATTATCAATTCCAGGAGTTCAAGCTGCTGATGTTTCATTGCTGCAGGGATCTTAGGGTTGGAGGTGGCAAATACTGAACTTGTAGGTGGCAAATACTGAACTTGTAGGTGGCCTACTCTTCATGTTCATTGTCGGTGCTTTACTGCTAGTCTTTACATCTATTTGATGAATAGTCAAAACTACTGATGCATTTCATAGACAAGGCAGAGCTCAAAAATCATTGAATTCGCCATACATTTGAAGAATGAATAAATAATCAGTAAAATATGAGTTTTGTGAGCATCTGAAAAGGACTGATTAAGATTAGCTTTCATCAACATTATAATTTTCTTTTGTAAGCTTTTTTAAGGCTTTGTTTATTGGGTGATTTAAATACTTAGTAAATAAATTTCTTTTGAAATTAATGAAGAAGCACAAGAGGGAGTTTTATATACCAAAAATGTTAGCTGTGAGACTGTATTATGCCAGTTAGGGACTTTACATGAAATACATGGGGAGGGGGAAATTTTCATACTTTAGACATTTCTCATTAAAAAGCTTTATCAAAAACAGCTTGATTTGATTTTAACAGGAAACCACTAATTGGCATTTGGTAAAAGTTGTTCCCACACGGGGAGGAGTACCCCTATGAAACTGTTATTTTTCAATTAATTATCACTTTGAGGATTGCTGAGAAACAAGCAAATGTGTTAGACATTTTCCCTGACAACCTAAATATTCCTGTAAAATGCACTTTGGAATTCAGCTTTCTTTTGTCACTTTTGTCCTCCATCTCTTCACAAATGTGTAGCTTGAAGCTCAGTATGGCTAAAAAAGGGATTAATTCCTCTGTGTCTTATCTAGGCCCCCCCACCCCAGTGCCTTCCCCGCTTGATGGCTGTAGACATCACTGTCTCACTTAACAGCCAAGTAGATAACCTGAGCTTCATCACTGAGTCAGACCTCAAAATATACAAGATTTGATCTGGGCTTTCACCTTAGTTTTTCTGAGAAGCAGCTGTGATGGCTTCTTCACCTTCTTTGCAAAGCTGCTTCTGGGCCATCCCTGTGAGCAGGTCTCTGCAGCTGTGGATCCACAGCCCCGAATCCTGCGTGTAGGAGCCAGCGCACTGCGGAGGAACTCTACCTGTGCCATGAGATGTGTGCAAGCACTGTCATGAGGTGCCACCTCCCTGTAGGTGTTTGTATTTCACTGCTCCTTGGCTGTAAGTATAATCAGAAGGAAATGTAGAATTCTCATTAAAATATGCTAAGACTCCTCATTAAGTGGGCACATAATTAGTTGGAATAGTATTCTCCAGAAGTAGCTGTGAGTGGTTTGCTGTCACATTGAAAGGGCATCTGAAGTAGGGTCCTGTTGAGTGTCATTTCTGGGTCTGCAATTTTACTAATTACTTGCTTAACAAAGTACATCTACAGATTCAGAAATTCTCCTCTGTGGCCAGAATCAGAATTCAGAAGCATCTTTAAGTCTAGTGTCCCAAACCAGAACAACCTCAGAGGGTTGAGAAATGCAAGTTGAGGTGTGTGAGAATTAAATACCTGCGAGAGACTGCAGTGTAGAAGGAGACATGGAGTCAGTGACATAAAATTGTTTAAAAAATAGTCAAGTCTTGTTTGATACTAAGATATTATTCTATTGCTGTCAGAGCTGGGCAGCGTGGGCCTCGTGGTTGTGTCTGGTTTTCAGTGCTGCTGGTAGGTGTGGTGGGGATGGGGTAGCTTCATAAAATTGTCACCTGTAGGTACAGCAGTGTGTGTATATATATAAACAGTGTGTATGTATATGTGTGTATTTATGTATGTATATTTATGTATGTAACTTTATATATATTTTCACATATATGTGTATATACATATATGTATATACGCATTTATATATGTATACACATATGTGTATATAAGTGTATATGTATATACACGTGTGTGTATATATATACACTTATATATGTGTGTGTGTGTATATACTTACATATATACACACACATATATCAGGTAGGTATAGCAGTACCTCTATACTTGCTGGTAGACACATCTCATACGTTTTTGAAGACCTCCAATGTGGGGATCTTCTCCACTGTGTCCATTGACAACTTATTCCAGTTTTTCAGAGACCTTTCAGAAATCATAGAATTATAGAATATCCAGAGTTGGATGACATCCATAGGGATCATCAAGTCCTTGTGTTTCCCTAACATCTAAATTGAATCTTCCTTCCTGAAATTTCCTATCACATGCCTGAAGAAAGGTCTATACAAACCTTGGGACTGCCCAAGGAAGAACACAGATAATAAGAACTTAGGAAAAAACGTAAGTCTGTAAAGAAGAGCTGAAGAAACTCATAGTGTAGAAGAGACAAATGTGTTGTGAAGGTCATGATGCAAATCAATCAATACAAAAGTGATGCAGAAGAGGGGACAGGAATGGTAAGTTGTTCTTTATGGCCCCTGGGGGAATGATGAAGAGAAATCAGCTTTACTGCAGAAAAAAGTATGTGTTATAGGAGATGTTGGGGGAAAACTTGTGGTTAGAGGTTGGAGGAAGATGGGGGAGATGCTGGATTCCCTTTATTGGAGATTGATAACATGCAGGTTATGCAAAGTATAGGTGATCCTGCTTAAAGCGAGACAATAAACTGCTTCACGTACATCATTGCTCTGCTGGACAATGCTGTACTGGAGCAGCATTGCACTAGAGAGCATCTGTCCAGATCTGTTCCAAACAAAACTAACTGCAGACACTCCTGAAATTGTTGTAGAAATAAGTAAAAGAGCAAGCAGGAAATATTTTCCTAGTTACATTCAGTTTTATTAGTAGTTTAAATCCATCTAGAATAAAGAGCCAAAATACGTTTAAGTGAATGCCATGAAAATAGTGTACAATTATGTAGATTAAGGACTACATTAAAAGCTCTTTCTTTCATCTGCAGAATATTTCCCTTTTTGCTATACTGAATGCAAACCAAGAACAAGAATTGCAGGTGTGGATATGCCTGGATCATTGCAGGATCTGACCAAAGGCAAATAAAATGTGTCATACATAGGCCAGGCTTCATGCACGTTTATTCCTTGTCTTTAAGCTGTCCAATCCTGTCAGATTAAAGTGTTATTTATTAATTAGTAAGCAGTTGTGAATGATGTTGGCAATGCCAAGCTATGTCATTATTTCAGTTATGCCTACCATTTCATCCTTTGAATTCAATCACTGGCTTTGCACTTATTCTCCAGTAAAAGCTTGATTCTACTGGTGGGGGATTAGAAAATAGGAAATTTTCATTGCTTTGTTAATGAAACTATACTGATTTCTCAGGCTTTCTGTCTCCTTTGGGTCACAGCTGTCAGAAACAGCTTTTAAAATGTATTTTGGTATGTGAAGGCAGGACCTGCATCTCCTCCTTCACCAGACATGGGCTTCCTTTCTGTGTGTACTTGGTCAACTCAGTATATCCCCAGTGCCACAGGAGAAATCACCCCTAAAGGGCCACAAGAGCAGAGTCCTTTTGGTAGCATGAATTACACGATAAAGTAGTCTTGTGCTCTCCTTTTATTTCCTTGTTCAACTTGATCCCCGCTTAAGTAGTTGCTTTTCATTTGCTTCCTGCCCTTGCTATGCCCAGTCAAACCAGTGACTCATCCACTTGTCTGTGTGTCCTCCAGGTTTGTACCTGGTCTCTCCACTTCACGTGCTCGCACAATGGTCATGTTTAGAGGCTCTTCATCTACTGCAGCTCTACCTGAGAGCAGTGGTTTGCTTCCCAAAGTGGGTAGCTGGTTAACAGACATTTTAGGAGTCCTGTCTTGGTGGTTCCTTTGTTCCCTGAAGAGTAGAGTACATACCTGCATGCACTTCAGAGAGCAAATAGGACGATGCTTGAAGCTCTTGTTTCCATTCCTGCTTTTCACTTTATTCCATGGATTTGTGTGCATGTGCATATATATATATGTACAAAATGTCTGTATTATTATCTAGAAATTTCTCAGCAAAATCTCATTCCCATTGTGCTAGACACTTATGCAAAGAAATGTCTGTACCAAGATAGCTCAAAATTTTCATATATGTCAAGATACAACAGATTTGGGGGAAGGGAAACACTATTTGTGGTAGCAGTAAAATAGCTAATGAGAACAGATGTCAGCTCACTGAAGGAAGTGAGGCAAAGGCACCAGGCAAGCATGATGGAAAGATTCAGAGGAGGGAAAAGTGGCATTTGCATGGAGCATTTATCTATACAAAGGTGGGAGCAAGCACCAAAGTGTTTGCTTGGGGTGGGCTCAGAGGACAATCTACCCACAACTGCCTTAAGGGGAAAATTGGCAGCTTGATCCCTCACTGATTGGCTGCATTTGGAGGGCAGAGGCAGGCAGTACTGGAGGGGGGTGCAGGAAGCCCTCGAGTGTTGGTGTGGGTTGGAAGGGAGAAAGCTGACAGCTGTTGAGGCAGGGAAAGAGGTGATGGTTGTAGCTCAGGTGCAAAGCCCCAGCAGCGAGGTTGGGACTTGGATGGAGGAACTCAGCATTTGAAATGCAGGTGTACACTGGCATGGCAGAGAGAGGTGGCACAGTTAAAGGTGCTTGGAGTGTGTTGGCTTTGCAGCATGTTGTCTATCTTCAGACTGCCTAGATGACTGGTCACACTGTGCATACTTTGAAATAACCCCAAGTTATACCTTGGTTGAAGTGTGTATTGTGATGGCTCCTCCTCACCCTGTTTGTCTTTTACAGTTATTTACTCAAATTGCCACTTTCTCCTCCTTAACTTTGTTTTAAACCTCTGTTGCTTTAACAGTAGAGGTAGTGTATGTTCTTACAACATGCTTTTGATACCACTTACCGATTCAAATATTTCCTGCAACATGGATAGAATAAGGATCTGTTTGGTCAGGATCTGTTTGGTCCTGGCTCTGGCCAGGATGTGTGACAAATAAAGCTCTTAGTTGCCTATATTGTGTCTTTAGCTATGCAAAAAAATAATTGTGTTTTGATAGACACCAAGGCAAGCTCTGAATATGTCATCTTTTTAAATAAAATCTGATCCAGGGCTTGTTATTGCATCTCTTGTAATTGAACTATGGATAATTTTCCTAACTTCAAATTTTGCTTTGGAGCCCTGTATGCTGATGTGAATTTGCAGAGCATTTTTAGATTGTTCATTTGCTAAACTTCAACTCTGATTCAATTCTGCAAGCAAGGTATTACTCTGTTATAAAACTGCTGAGCTAAATCACAATATTTATGGGTTCTTTTATCTACTATTGATAGCATTTTGTTCTTCAGCATTACTGGATCCCATTTTTTAAAACAATTACGCTGATGAAAATTACTAATTTTGAGCTTAAGAAAAGCAGTTATCATGTGAGGTCTTCCAAGAACGTGGAACATCATGTGGTTTTGCAAAATTTGCAGGCTTCTCTTTGAATGTGTTGGACACAGGCCTGCTGGTAAAACTGTTGCTTCCAGAGAAACAGGGACTGCTTTTTGTGGTTGGACTTGTGTATCAGAATCACAGAACAGCAGGGGTTGGAAAGGACCTATGGAGATCATCTAGTCCAGCCACCTGTCAGAGCAGGATCACCTCGAGCAGGTTGCACAGGACAGGGTCCAGGTGAGGTTTGAATATCTCCAAAGGAGACTCCACAACCTCTCTGGGCAGCCTGTCCCAGCTGTCCCCTCTGCCACCCCCATAGTAAAGAAGTTCCTCCTCATGTTTAGGACACCACCAAAAAAAAAGGCTTCTCCTGACCCCCTCAGTCTTTAGGCTAAACAGCCTCAAGTCCTTCAGCCTCTCTTCATAAGAGAGGTGTTCTAGTCCCTTCATCATCTTCATAGCCCATTTTTGTACCCTCTCCAATAGCTTTTCTGTAAAACACAGAAAAATCAATCGACTTCTTCACTTTTAGTGTCAGATATTTGAGGTGTTAACTTCAGATATATTTGCAATATGTCTTTCAATACTGTTTGTTTTTTCTTCAACTGTTATTCTATTTAAAAATACAAGGATTATAACCTGATAACCTGTCTGCTGTAGCACTGACCAGGAGGAACAAGAAGTCCCGTGATTAGAGATAATTAGCAATCACAGGCTGTGCAGCCAGTGGGATGAAAGTCTTGTCCCAACCCCAAACAGGCTTCAGATTCAGCTTTGCAACCTGAATTTTTGCATTTTTAGGCCCACTGCCTACCCCATCGCCCCCAGGCCTGCGTGGTGAGCCTGTGACTCCTGAACATCTCCGTACAACCATCCTGATGAGCAAAAAAAGCCACTTTTCCCACCAGTTCAGAGGCAGCTTTGTAGTTTTTATAGTTGATATTGCAGTTAGAGAGCAAATGTGAAAAAAAAAACCAGCTTCCAGGAGTAGGTACTGCTCAGCATTTGTATTTAATCTTTAGTTGTTGGTTTCTGTGGGAGTTACCAAACCAGTTGAGCTACAGCGCTGGCTTCAAGCCAAATGAAAAATACAGTTTTCTTCACTGTAAACATGACTGTCAAGCAGTAATGTTTTTCTCAGCTTCATTTTAAAGGCATTATAATGGAAGAAAATGAAACTAAAACACATTTTTATGCCAGTATTATACGTGGAAGAATGTTATTTCTTTTTTTCTTTTAATGAAAATCTCTTGGAGAATAGAGCATATAAAACTACGTCTTCATAAATATATAATCAATTATCTGTGTTGCTACATGCTTGATGGAGTTGGGAAACCAATACACTTCTTATTCTGGTGTAGTTATGCTGAGAAGACATATTTGTCATGTTTGCAGAGGAATAAAAAAAAAAAAGCAAAGTTCTTTTTGTAATCCTGTTTTGAAAAAAAAATATAGTCCCTGATAAAACTTAATGAATGATAACAGCAACCACTAATCTTCATCCACTCCTTCAGGCTTATTCTTAAATTCTTTTTTTCAGTGGCCAGTAGCTTTGTTAACTCATCATCAAGTATTCTGCTGAACTTGGCCATCTCTGCTTTGCTTTGGGGACTTATTTATTTGAAAAATGTGTACATTCAGCTTTGCCACTCGGAGATAAGTGCAAACTATATTTAATGCTCACAGTGATTTCACCAGGACGTTGTCATGTAGGTGCAACTGCACCGAATGGGGACACAAGTATTTTCACTTACTTCTGGGAATTAAATTTTTCAGAGTTCTCTGCTTTGCCTGTAACTCCCTCCAGTTTATTTTGCAGAGTGAGGCAAAAGCTTGTTTAACAAAATGTCTGATCAGCTGCTGCTTTGTAAAATGGTTTTTTGGGTACCAGAAATCACAGAATATTAGGAGCTGGAAGAGAACTCGAATGGAAATTGCATCTCAAAGAATGGATGTCAGCATCCTTGTAACGTGGTGCACTGGAGGATGAAAAATCCTTCAGTTGTGCTTCGTTGTTTGAATGAGGGTTTTTTCAGAGTTTTGTAATGGAAAAGTTAGAAATAGGATTGAAAGGGACTTTTATAAGGGTCTTCTCATCTGTCCTGTCTCTTCAGGCAGAATCATTTGCAGTGAGACCTTTCCTGACAGATACATCTCTTGCCTCTTCTTATAACCTCAAATGACAGCTGATTTCCGTGTGTCCCTGTGTAATCTGTGCTAATGCTTCAGGTAGTTAGGAAGTTTTTGTCAAGTATATGTTGTCATTTGACCAACAGTATTTTAAGCTAAATCTTATTAGGACCAGCACAGTTTAGTCTAATTCAGCCTGCTTCACTTGGTTGGGAGGTTTGTAGGCATAGAGAAATTAAGACATGGTTGAAAGCAGACGTGAATGTTGTAGGTCAGTTAATGAAATGACATCCAGCACTGTAAACAAGAGGTGATGAAAGTCACCCAAAGATCTCTAAAGTTCTCTGTAGATCTCCTGAGTAATGTTGATGCTGAAATCAGCTGAGAAAAGATCCTTCTTTCATTGTGTGATGGAAAACAATACTAAAGTGATGTTTAGATTTTGCACTTTCTGCGTGGTGCTTAGGTGCTGCAGTAGTAAGGAATTGTACTCAAGGTGGTAATCAAGGAGTAACTGTTTGCTGGGGCACCTTGAAGATCAAGGTATGAGCGGTCACATCGCTGTTTTCTACAGCAATGTCCCGTGTTTACCCTTAGGAATAAGGTTTTCTTTTGGATCTTGGGATGAGCCAGCTCCTCCGAGCTCAAGGTACTGTCCCAGTAAGGAAGTGTTGAAAACAAAAAGCTATTGTTGCACTTGAGCATGCATTGTCCTAGACCTTGGGTGTCTGTATCCTGCCTCGAAGGCACTGTGAGCTCAGCCACAGACACTGCCTCTGGGCAGGCAGCCCCAAGTTCAAGGAAAGAGTGAAACTCACGCCAGCGATGGTCACAGGGCAACAGAGCTCCACTGTTGAGGAGGGTTTTCTTAAGACATGGGGTTTAAGGAGTTGGTAGAAGGGTAACGAGGTAGTTCTGTGGTATTGTGGGGAGTTTTCAGCACCATAATAAGAGGAGTAGGAAAAAACACATAGAGCAAGCTTTGACAACTTCCCAAGGGGACATGGCACAGCGTCCTGAGCTGGAGTGGACCATTTGGTCATGGAGAAGACAGCAAGGGTGAGATGGAGTTTGGTGTGAAAGGGTCCTGAAGCTGAAAAAGGTGGTATATTTAAGGAAACTCTGAGTGCAGAATTGATGATGGAGAAAAACTTGAGGGGGGTAGACTTGGGACAGGGCATGGACTGAGAAGAGGGTTTGCAGTAGTGTTCTAAGCAGGAGTGAGATTTACTGGTAACACTAAAAAGGGATGTTGCAATAATCAAGAGACAGGAAGATAAAAGTCCAGACAAGGGGTTTAGCTGTGTACAGGTGGATAAGACAGACTACCTTTGAGAGAAGTTACTCTCAAAGGGCAGTGAACATTTAAACTTAATTCATTATTTATTGATTTTAAAGATTGTTTTAGTTACATTTTCCTATTGTGAGAAGAGAGATAAAGGGCTTTGGGGTTGAGTTTGTGTGTGGGTTTTTGTGTGTTGCTGCCTTTTGAGAATATTTAGTAAAGAAAAGTAGGGAGGGTAGTGTTAAAGAAAAAAAAAGGAAAAAAAAACCAAAGGGAAGGTAAATCAATTAGAAAAATGTTGATAGCAGTGAGGAAGGTGTTACATGAGGCTCAGTGTTTTTTTTTCTCTAACAGGGTAAATATTTTTAGTGTAATTTTCAGAACTGCTCAGGAGAAGGGAGTTGAAGCTCTTGGGGAAGTATCAAAGGGATTTGTTGAGTGTAGAGTTCTCAAAATGGATTGACTGAATTGAGGTGTTGCCAGGGTGGGCACTAGGACTCAGAAGCTTAGGAGGGCTCCAGCTCTGCCAATTTTTGGCATTGCCAGGGAGATTTCTTTTGATGACCAAATGCAGTGGACACGAATTGTAGATTTATAGGTGCTAAGTGATTTGTTTAAGCTACAGACCAAATAAACTTCTGAAATGTTTAACTGGCACTGACAACAGTAACTAGGATGTTTTATGCATGTCTTTATGGAGACAGAGAGTGGATATTCTGTCATTTACAAAAAAACATCTATTAAAGCAGTGAAAATGAGCTTAAATGTGTCTTTTGGTACTTTTTCCAGAGTAATGATGAAGAACTTAAGAACTTGAGATGATAATTCTGACTCCATAGAATCAGATTGTGTTAGGTTGGAAGAGACCTTTAATGGCCATCTAGTCCAACCCCCTGCAGTGAGCAGGGACATCATCACTAGATCAGGTTGCTCAGAGCCCCATCAAGCCTGACCTTAAGTATCTCCAGGGATGGGACCTCCACCACCTCTCTGGGCAACCTCTTTGATAAAGCCAGGGTTGCACTGGCTTTCTGTCCTGACTTGTTTCTTGTACTCCTCACCTTCACAGCTCGGAAGTCCAAAAAATTGGGGAAATTGAAAGGGATGCACGAGGAGCAGCCTCAGCAGCGGCAGCAGCCACCACCCCAGAGCCCCGAGGAGGGGACGACGTACATCGCGCCCGTGACCGAGCCCTCTGTAAACACAGCACTTGTCCCCCACATGTCCACTATCTCACCAGCACTTACTCCCTCTCCCGTGAAGATCCTCGAAAGCATTGAACCGGAGATCGTCTACGCGGGATACGACAGCTCAAAGCCAGACACAGCAGAGTACCTGCTTTCCACCTTAAACCGCCTGGCAGGCAAGCAGATGATTCAGGTGGTGAAGTGGGCAAAGATACTTCCAGGTAGGACCATGAGACATTTGGTGAAATGTCTCTTCTCTGTTTCTTTTAGCTTGATGGAACTAATGCTGGGTCCTGCACTTTGGTCTCAACAACCCCAGGCAACGTCACAGGCTTGGGCAGGAGTGGCTGGAGAGCAGCCTGGCAGAAAGGGACCTGGGGATGTTGGTTGACAGCCGCCTAAACATGAGCCAGCAGTGTGCCCAGGTGGCCAAGAGGGCCAATGGCATCCTGGCTTGGATCAGGAACGGTGTGGCCAGCAGGAGCAGGGAGGTGATAATCCCCCTGTATTCTGCACTGGTGAGGCCTCACCTCGAGTACTGTGTTCAGTTTTGGGCCTCTCACTGCAGGACATTGAGGTGCTGGAGCGTGTCCAGAGAAGGGCAACGAGGATGGTGAAGGGTCTGGAGAACAGGCCCTACGAGGAGGCTGAGGGAGCTGGGG
>VXBZ01007953.1:70836-82686 GCA_013399135.1 Heliornis fulica | reverse complement strand
GGGGTTTAACAGACGGGTAGATGCAGTGCTTGAGGACATGGTCTAAGGGTAGACTTGGTGGCGGTAGGTTAATGGTTGGACTGGATGATCTTAGGGGTCATTTCCAGCCTTAAAAATTCTATGATTCTATGATTCTATTTGCTTGACAAATTGCATCTCTAATCCGTGGGCTGTGTTGAAAACCCTCCTGGGGGGTGAGAGATGCACATCTGAGAGAGGATTATTGTGTTTTTTTGATTTATGTAATGTTTGTGTCATATGTCTGTGATCGATATTTAAAAAGCTTTCATTTTGAATAATAGTCTCTTAAGAAGAAAACATGTTTTGTCACTGGAATGAGAAATTACAGTTTTGTTTTTTCAGAAGTAGACTTTGTGGGAGTGTTGCTCTTGTTCATTAATACTAGAAAAATAATGAGCAATGCGTTTGGTGCTGGTTTGGCCAGACCTTGTATAGAGCAGTGTAATTCATGGGCATTTTCTGGTTTGATCTCCAGGATTTAGAAACTTGCCTCTCGAGGACCAAATTACTTTAATTCAGTATTCATGGATGTGTCTGTCATCATTTGCCTTGAGTTGGAGATCGTACAAACATACAAACAGCCAGTTCCTCTACTTTGCTCCAGACCTGATCTTCGATGAGTAAGTATTCCTTAATGGTCCTTTGAAGTGCAGACTGGAAGGATTACTCTGTCTTAATTTACTTTTACAGAAAATTCCAGCTAATTCCAGCTTAAAAAGTAGCTTTTTTTTTTCCCCTGGTGACTCAAATATCAATTGGCGAAGCTTTGATACTGCCATACGCTTTTCCTTACGTATGTGGATGTGTTCTCAAACTAGAACTAACCTGCTGGCTTGAAATATGGCTGATACACAACTGAGATTTATAGAAAGAAATATTTTTCTGGTATCTACTTGAGCTTGGAAAAATATGTAACTTCTAGGAAATGCAAATGTTTAAATTGCCAGGTTTTTTTTTTCAGAGCAGTCATATAATGGTGCTTTTGTTAACAATATACAGCTGTTCAATGTGTTTTCTTGACAGTCTTAATTACCCTTCTTTGTAACCATGAGAGAAGCCAAAATGTTTTTTTTTTTCAGTAATGAAACATAACTTCTTTTATGATGCATTCAAACAAAAGAAGGATCAACCAAGGAACCATTCCTTCTGAGTATGTGTGTTCCTTCATATTTTGTGGTTTAGTGCTTGGCTTTTGATGAGTATAATTTAATTTTTGTTTCATTTGCCTAGTGTTTATTCCAAGACTGGGAAGTAAAAGATTGGGGTCATGTCATATGCTTATCCCAGAGGTTTTGAGTTTTTTAAAGATATAGAAATGAGACATATTCGATAGGATATGGTGGTCTTGAAGTGTGGGGGGAGGAGAACCAAAACTAACTTACTGCTCAATCTCCTGAAGTGTTCTGAAATATTTTTCATGGAGAAGATGCTTTGTTGCTGCCCATCTTAATAGTCTTTCTTTGATTTAGGAATTGCTAAATAATTAATGTGTATGAGATGGTCCCAAAGCAGTGAGCGATATGAAAGGAGGATCGCTCTGGGTGGAAGGAGGAGGAACTGGTGATTCACTGCATGGGGTTGAAAATTAAGTGTCAGCCCTTTTCCTCTTTGGAAGCACCTCCACTGTGTCTTGGACATTAGAGAATCATCACAGAAGAAGTTTCTGTAGCTGAAGTTAAGTGAAACTGTGAACTTTGAAGAGTTTAGTTCTCCTGGGGAAATGTAAACTTTAAGTTTAAACACAGAAGCAGCTTTCCCTCATCTAAAGAAAGTCAGTCAGGGGGGATCAAAATTTATTGGACAGGGAAATCAATCCTGCCTGCAAATAAAAATGTGTGTTGCTGAGATTCTTGATACTGTGGCTAGAAGCAGCTTCCAGAAGTTGAGATCAATTGTGAATTTTGTGTGCAAGCCTTGAAGGTAGGTGCCTGTGGAATTATACCGAGGCTGGAATGCAGTTGGGAAAAGGTGTGCAGTGTCATGGAGTGCAAAATAACAACATGGATGATAGTGGCCTGGTCTTCTGCATGTTTAACAATGTGCTCATTGTGAAGCTACCAAAGGTAGCATCTCTGGAATTAGAGGGCTCAGACATGTTTCATACTCAATGGGAATTGTGGAAGTCATTTGTTCCAAGTTTCACTACCACTCAGTGTGGTGGTTGTGAGACTATTCAGAGCCTGATGTTTGGGCTCCCTGGCATGGGAAAGTTGGTGAGAAAATGCAGAGAGCCCCACAGAGGTTGGCCAAGGTGGTCACGGGCTTCTGGGACATCAAGGAGGTTGGTCTCATGCAACCAAGGCTTGTGCAACCCAGCCTTTTGCTGAGTGCCGTGGGGATTTAATTGCAGCCTTCAGTTTCCTTGTAAGGCGTGGTAGAAAAAAAAACAGGGTTGGACTCTTCATGGAAGTGCCCAGTGGAATGATGAGAGGCTGTGGTAGCAAATCTAGAACAACCAACTGCTTCCTGGACAGCAGGAGAACAAATTTCATAATGTGATGGTGAAATAGCAGAGAGGATGCCTACAAAGACCCTGGAGTCTCTGTCTTTGAAGAAGCCCAAGCCTTGACCTTGACTGGGTAAGCCCTGAACAGCCTGCTCCAGCTTTGACATTAAGCAGGGAGTTGGACTTGACACCACCAGAGGCCCCTCCCAAGCCAAATTACTTTCTGATTCCAAGTTGCAGAGATGTGGTGCTATTCCTGGGTTTTACATAAGGTCAGTTATGAATTACTGGGATTTTATTATGAAATCCTGGTGAGGGGCAGCAAAGGGGCAGGCGCCCATCTCCTCTCTGTGGGGACCAGGGACAGAACCCGAGGGAACGGCATGAAGCTGCGCCAGGGGAGGATCAGGGTGGGTGTCAGGAAGAGGTTCTGTCCTGAGAGGGGGGTCAGGCACTGGGACAGGCTCCCCAGGGAAGTGGTCCCAGCACCCAACTGGGCTGAGGTCAAAAAGCATCTGGACGATGCGCTCAGTCCCCTGCTCTGACTAGTCTGGCCCTGCGTGGAGCCAGGAGTTGGACTCGATGGTCCTGAGGGTCCCTTCCAGCTCGGGAAATTCTGTCATTCTGGGATTCTACAAGTCAGCCAACACAATTCAGTACAGAAAGCTGTCAGATAAGCACAAAACATAATATATATCCCCCTTTGTGAAAGTACACTGCTTTGAAGCTTTACTCTGGAATTACTGAAGGCTGGTCTAATCTTTGCTTTCTGAGTACCATGAACATGGAAACATGGTGTGCACTTCCAGACACAGGCCTTCATTTTTTGTGCCACAAGGTTTATCAAACCTCCCTGTGTTTGACTTAGTGCAACTTTTTGAGTGTTTTACTGTCCTTGACATTTCAGGACACATATTCATTGATGCAGATTTTTCCTTCTGGCTTGAGTTATGTTCCTGTTCTCACCCAGCCAAGGTTTTCATGGTATTTCTTCATATTGTGCCTGGAGACGTCATTTCCTATCTCTGTGCAAGCAGCAGTCAGGAAGGTCCCTGGCCAGTAGCGTGCACTTGGTGCCCCAGAGGGTTCGGAGTTTTCTTCAATGAACAGTTAAAAGAGTGAAAGTAGAGGTTGGCATTAGCAGAATGATGTTGCTTTGTTTTAGGTTAAATGAATTTTCCGTTTGCTCTTGACTCCTGTGAATAAAAGGAAGTCGTAATGTTTCTGGAAGGCCGTGATATATGGTCCTGTTCTCTTTCTTCCTCCGAAGGCCTGTAAACAAGAGGAGTAACAAATGAGGATCTCTGTTGTTAATAGCTGTTAAATGTACCTTTGATTGTATAAATACAGTGCAGAATGCCTCCCTAGTAATATGTGCTTTGATTTCCTGTTCGGCTTAGGGAAGCCTGGAAATGTTTGTCCACCTTTGTTTAGTCATGTTATGTATCTAATTAAGTGTGATCTTCATATGGATCGTTGTATATTCCTTTGTTTTAATGGGGCTTAAGTGAAGGAGAAGATGTGAGCTGAGGGATGAGAAAATGGCCATTCAGCCTGTTTCAGAAATGCCTAAAAACAGCCTGAAAAGAGGCATAAAATAGACTGGTGTGTTTTAAATGGACTGGTGTATTTTAAAAGGGTCTTACAGGGCAGTGGGAGAGGGACTGTTCCCCAGGGAGTGCAGGGACAGGACAAGGGGTGATGGCTTCAAGCTGGAAGAGAGCAGGGGTAGATTAGACATTAGGAAGAAATTCTTTACTGTGGGGGTGGTGAGGCCCTGGGACATGTTGCCCAGAGAAGCTGTGACTGCCCCCTCCCTGTCTTTAAGGCCAGGTTGGATGAGGCTTTGGGCAACCTGGTCCATGAAGGTGTCCCAGCTCATGGGAGTGGGTTGGGACTAGATGATCTTTGAGGTCCCTTCCAACCAAAAGAATTCATTGATGCTATGATTTTGGTGGGGGTGTAAGTTCCAGCATTTGAGTTTTTTTTAATCCATTTCTTTTGTAACAAAGTAGCTGTAATCAAAACTAGTAATTTTTTCTATATGTATGTGTGTATATATAGTTTTAATGTACAACAAATGTGTAACAGACAGTCTTATGTGACACCACCTGTTGCAGGTAAACACCCCTGAAGGGTGACTGCTGCATGTGCTCTAACACTCAGAGTATGTCACAGTGAGGTTCTTACCTCAAATCCGAGAGGTTGCAAGGTCAAATCTGAGAGGTTGCAAAATTCCCAGATTAGGGTGGTCCTGAAATTGTAGTTTGAGCCCTTTGGGTATGAACCTTGTAGTTGCTATTGATAACCAAACTCCAAAGTTATGTTAGCCTGCAATATTTTTCCCGTGTGACTCCTTCCCTTTTGTGTTGGTCAGGTTGGATGAGTTGTAGGGATGATACGGGATTACGTAGCGAGAGACTGCTGGATTTGTGCTTCATTTGTTGCCAGTGAAGATGCCTTACCTTGAATGGATCCAGGGATTTGAGAGAACAGAGAAATATTAATGAGAGAGATTTTCTTAAGACATGGCAAAAGACTATCCCTGATTCAAGACCTAAGCTCTGAGACATTTCAGATTTCTAAAGCAAAGTAACAGAAATCCCACAGAAAAAAAAATAAAAAGGCTGTTGTTTATTTAACTCGAGGGAGAAAATTTCTCTTAAGACTTATCAAAAGATTTGGCTAAAGTTTTCTCATTTAATTCAACCTGAGGCAGGCATATGCATGGACAATTTTAAGTCCAGAGCATTAAACTGGTAAAACTACACACAATTGAAAGCAGGAAACAGAGTGGTTCTGCTTGGAATGGGTGCAGGAACAAAGCAAGGGTTGTAGTGAAATACAATGGGTTTAGCACTGGTTTATTTTTGGGTATTCTGTCAACAGCCTAAAATATGATTTTTAAGACATGGTACTGGAAGGTGGGGAAGATAGTTTCAAATTCCCTTGGTCTCTCCATTACTGGATGAATTAATCGTTGAACTAGTATCTAACGTGGCTCTTTCTCACACCGTGTTGTTCTGTAGACAGGAAAGTCCCCAACAGTTTAGAAAGAGATGCCATGACAGTTGAGGTGCTAGAAGGAACCTGATAAAACCAGGTTTCTGACTCTTTCAGGTTTACTGAATCTTTCAGTAATAGGAGTTTAAGCATCTGTAGTGCAAAAAATCAGATGCCTAAACCTCAGAGGAGAGGAAAAGATGCTCCTTCTTGACCACGTTTCTGTGATGGACTCGGGCAGTTGCTGTCCTGCTGGCTGGTGGCCACAGCTTCCCAGGTATCTACTTCCATGCATACATGGAGTCAGGGCTTTGGCTGGCAACCTTCCAGAGGCTCAGGAGAGATCAAAAGTATTCACAAACATGGCATTGCCAACAGAAACCCATCAGGAGCCCAGACGTGGTGTGGTGGGGTTCCTCACTCCCCCGATGTGGGAAGCCAGCGGGAGCATTGGGACGTGGGCTGCCCTCAGAGCCATAGCTTGTGCTCCAAGCACATATAACTCTTCCAGCTGGAGGCCAGAAACTGCATCCCTCATGGCAAGCTGCCCTGCTTCTCCCAAGGAAGGAGGGTGGGGTGGAGGCTTTGCATTTCTCCATAGGGCAAAACCCCAGTGGATGGCATTGCTGACAGATATTATAAGTCAAGCTGTGTGTCCTCTTTGGCACACGTTGGGTTTCTGCTGGCATAAAGCATAAACAATGCTGGAATTCCCCTGAAGGTCTCACATTTTCTTTGGATTTTCAGTTTTACATGGTCTCTATAGACTTCAGAATCCCCAAGGACTTTTGAAGAAGAAACTCAAATACCAAAACTGTTTCCTGTTTGTAGGAAATCTACCCAAATTATTTTATTTATCATTCCATGCTTACATAGCTGTAAAGTAGCAGTGATGTGGGATACTGAAAGAGCTCAGTAATGATGAGACACTTCAGTACATTAAAGTACAGCATCAATATTTCAGGGGGGTATTTTGCAAATGTACCAACTGACTAATGTGCTGAGTGTTTTCTTCCTTCTTTGGTTTTTCTTGGTTTCTCATCTGCAGAATAAAGAATAAATCCAAGGTGCATAAGTAGGTGCAGGTTCTGAACTTCCTGGCTGTTGTTCTTTCTTCTGTCATTGGATTTTTACACTAGACAAGGACTTGAGGGTTTGCCTGATGAAAACAGCACCAGGCATTGCACAAGGTAACCAGAATTAGTAAAGTGACTTTGAAAAACAAGTCTGAAAACTGAGGCCAGTTTTCACAAACACTGGATTGACCAGTGATGCCTTTTTTCCATCTCTGAAATTATTGCATTACATCACATGCAGCTCAGTCCTTGCAGTGACCAGGTTTCAGGGAGGCTGCAGTTTATTGAATATTATGTACAAAACTTGGAGTGCAGAATATACCAATTAATGCAGAGGTTGGTGCTTTTGCCTGGTAAGGCAAAGCTTCAGGCTGTGGATTTTGAACCAAGAAGTGGCTGTCCTTTCATTATTGCCCTGTGGGGCAGTTGTGTCACTACTAGCCACTTCCCTGGTTTGTAATGCAGTAGGGATGGCCTTCTCCTTATAAAATCCAATCAGCCACTCCAGATAGTTTTAAATAACTAGATAATACTATGTATGTAATGCATTGAACAAACTAACAGAAGTTACTACAAATCAATACAAATCCTTTCATTAAAGTGCAAGATTTAACTTTCAGTGAAATAAAAACACATTATTGCAAGGATCTCTCGTGCTGCACTTTTGGTATTTGCCCCAAATGTGAAGTTCTAGGATTTAAAAGCTGACAGAGGTTGATGTTACTAGTGGAGGGAAAAGAGAGAACACTTTATTCAAATCCAAAAGTTGATGTAGAGCAAGTGAGGTCAGAGAGAGGTGGAAAAACAGCTTCAGTACATGGGGATTTCAGTGAGGTTCCAGCGCTGATGTTGTCATGGGATGTGAATGGGCAGAGGATTTTGTAACATCGAGGCAAGTTGTTAAATTAAATTAAGAATTAAGATCTAGCTTGGCTGAATAGCTAAGATTTTATTTAAAATGTACATTTATTAATTATGTGTGGTTTATTAGTAAATAGCATGTTCATTGTCTTTTCATTACACTCCTAATATCCTTTCATAATTTACTTGTGGAGGCTGGGACCATTAGGGCTTGGTGTTGCATAAGGCAGTGCAGGGATGCAGCTGCTGCTCTGTGCCCTTTCAGTGCTGAAGCCTGTAAATCAGTCTGATATCCTGATTTCTATAGTAACAGCAGGAATTTAACCGTAATAAAATAAGCTGAATATTTAAGAACAGCAGATTTTTTTTTAACCTTATATACCTCGGTGTGGGGGGTGATTACTTAGATCATCTGTGAGTGGTGATACAGCCAATAGCTTATTTTATTCTTTAAAAGATTACTTTTTCCCCTTCTGTGTTTTGCAGGATGATGGCTGTTAACCCTTTTTGATTTCTTCTGCAGCCTGTTAATCCTGTAGTGTCTAAATTTAGGTACATTTTTTGTAATCTCTTTCATCTGGCAGTCTCCCAATCCCTCATTTTTAATCAGGATTGCTGCAGTGATTCTTGATAAGAGTTGTCAATGTTCATTCTTTGCTAATAAATTGTGTGATCACTGATCTAATTAAAAGGTCAGCAAGCACTCCTTGATACTCCTCCCTGCCTCATTTTTGCTTGCATGTATTAGTTTGAAGAGAAGTACTGTATTCATACACTAATCTGACAGTGCAGTGAGAGTTTGGTATTGAGTTCGAAGGGACCTCAAAGATCAATTAGGTCCAACCCCATGCCATGGGGTTCTTCACTAGCCCAGGTAGCCCAGAGCCCCATCCAACCTGGCCTTGGACCCTGCCAGGGATCCAGGGGCAGCCACAGCTTCGCTGGGAATCCTGTGCCAGGGCCTCCCCACCCTCACAGGGAAGAATTTCTTCTTAAAATCTGGTTTGGATCGCCCCTCCTTGAATTTGAACCTTTGTCCTATCACTCCATGCCCTCATGGTCCCTCCCCAGCTTTCCTGTAGCCCCTTCAGGTACTGGAAGGCCACTATAAGATCTCCCCAGAGCCTTCTCTTCTCCAGGCTGAACAAGCCCAACTCTCTCAGCCTGTCCTCGTAGGAGAGGAGCTCCAGCCCTCTGATCAACCCTGTTGTCCTCCTCTGGACCTGTTCCAACAGCTCCATCTCCATCTTGTACTGGGGACCCAAGAGCTGGACACCGTACTTCAGGTGGGGACTCAGCAGAGCAGAGGGACAGAGTCACCTCTCTGGACTTGCTGGTCACGCTGGTTTTGATGCAGTGCAGGATACAGTTGACTTTCGAGGCTGCAGGCACATATTGCTGGCTCCTGCTGAGCTTGGTATCAATCAACACTCCCAAGTCCTCCTCCTCAATAAATACCATTATTTACTTCTTTGTAAAGGACATCCAGAGAAGTCTGAAAGGGTTTTGTTACATTCCCACCCCCAAGTAGTGAAGAGACAGAAGGAAATTTTTAATAACTGCTGTCATATGTGTGCATAGGAGATGTAATATGCTCAGCTAGATTTTCAAAATCATGTTTTGCTTTCCTTTGTAAACAGGTCAATGGTTGGGCAAATAGTTTCAGCTTCTTTGCATAAATTCCTAAAGGCTCTGCCTTTTAATGCCTTTATCTCTAAACATTTAATTTCTAGGGTCTTTTAGTTAAAACTGTGAAATTGTAAAGGAAAACAGGAGATACAGTAGTTTTAAGGAGACCCATAAGTATGTGATACCTGTCAGAAGAAAGGTCTGTCTAGCAGTTTCTCAGCCTTTGAAGTGGCCACCTGCAACTCACAGAACCATAGAACATCAGGAGTTGGAAGGGACCTCAGAAGATCATCTAGTCCATCCCTCTGCCTGAGCAGGATCACCTAGAGTAGATTGCACAGCAAAAAAGTTTTTCCTTATATTCACATGGAACATCCTCTGCTCCAGCTTGGACCCATTGCCCCTTGTCCTATCACTGGCCAACACTGAGAAGATCCTGGATCCATCCTCCTGACACTTACTCTTAACATATTTATAGACATTAATGAGGTCACCTCTCAGTCTCCTCTTCTCCAAGCTGAAGGGCCCCAGCTCCCTCAGCCTGTCCTCAGAAGGAAAATATTCCACTCCATCATCTTGGGGGCCCTGCGCTGGACTCTTTCAAGGAGTTCTGTGTCCTGCCAGAACTGATGGGCCAAAACCAAGTGTAACTTCGTGATGAAGGTGAAATGATACCCCTTCATTTGCCCATCCCAGTGATTCAGGTACTTTTGAACAGGAGCCTTCCTTTAGACAGTTGTACTCAATAACCCTTTTGTCTCTGTCATCTGTGAATGTGCCCAATACCTTTGTGCATACACTTCTAATCTTGACATTTAAAATGCTCTGTGGCAGTCACTTCTGCAATTTAATTATGCCTTTTTGTTTGCTGGAGATGTTTCTTGAAGCAGGTAGCTGATAGTTTAATGGAGTGCCACGTTGTTCTTGTGTTTGTAGTAATGGTGAATATGTTCCTCTTCATCCTGCGTGTGCCGTTTATCACTCACAGATCTCTGTCGAGCCCCATTGTTCCTCCTCCAGGCTGAAGAATCAACTAGTCAGTTTAATCTCAGTTGTTTGTTACCCCTGGCTGTCCTCATCTCCCCCCTCAGTGCTTTTGCTAGCCAATCATACAAATCTGAGAGGAGACCAGACTGACACTCCGGTTCAGAGCACGGTGGGTTTATGAAGTAGCAAAACTATGACTCCTGCCCTGCTCTTGACTCTTCTCTCACCCTTTGCTTATTTTGACCTTTAGGAAAAACTGAGCAAGCGTTTTCAAAAGACAGAAGGCCCCTGACACCTGCTACAAGTTACACTTAGGTCTCTCTGTTGGGTGCTGTTGGTTAATTTGCAGCCAGTTATTTTGTGTGTATGATGGAATACTGTCTGCATTGTCTTGCAATTAGTGATTTTCACCTCCCGTTTTGTCAGCCAGCAACACAGTTTTGTGAGGTTTTTTTCAGCAGTTTTTCACAGGCAGCTCCTAATTTCATTGTCTGGAGTCATCAGCAAACTCTGTCACTTCCATGGGTCTGATTTATTACTTTTTTTCAGATGATGTATGAGCAGAGTTTTCAGCCCAGGCCCCAGTGCAGAGCTCTGAGCCTTCCCCGGTAATCTCCATTACTTGTGAGCGATGTCCCTTTATTATTACCCTTGCTCTCCTATTTTTAAGCTGCTAATAATCCATGAAGAGCCCTCCTCCTTATCCCTGAGCTCTCTTTAAGAGCTTCCAGGAGATCTTTTTAATAGCTTTAAAGCCCAACTTTGCCGTGATTGCATCCCTGCGTACCTCCTGATGCAGAGGCAGAGTGCAGGAGGTCCTGTGCCGGTAATTACCCCTGCTGGCACGCCGACAGACGGTATTGCAGCCCTTACCCAAGCTGCATGCCCCAGTTTCCTTTGTGTAGAAACCAGGGCAGAGGGGAGGAGGAGAAGAGGGTTGCTGTTTGCTTAGGTCTCACCCCATATGGCTGTGGGATGCAGCTAGACCTGGCGTGTGCAAAGCATTTCAGTCGTACAGACGTTGCTTGTATCGACCAGAACATCCTTGTACTATCGTCAGAAGTCTCACGAATCTCCAGGAGCGGTGACCTCTCCTTGCCAAAGCTCTGCTTTCTTCCATCACAGCATATTTATTTACCTATTAATGCTCCTCTTGAAATCGTTTTGCTCGATATAGAAGCGAGACTTGCTAGCCTCTGGTCTCGTGAGCGCTCCCGCCCCACTCCCAGGCTCCTTTTAAGAGCTCAGTCACGTTTGTCACCTTCCACGCCTTTTATAAGGGCAATTTCAGCGGTAGGCTGCACAGCATACTTAGTAGTTCAGCAGTTCCATATTTAAGTTACTTTTACAGCTCATGGATGGGTGCCATCTGGTCTTGGTGATTTATTACTATTCATTTCACTTAATATTAGGTTTTTTTTCATTTTTGGTTCCGAGCCCTCCCCTACTCACACTTCAGTCTGAAAGTAGTTCTTACACTTGCTTACTGAAAAGGAAGCCTCGGGTGCAGAGCCCTCCTGGACTCCTTTATGGAGAGCACCGATGCAGAGGTTGTATTTAACTTCCCTGCTATGGCCTAATCATAGAATCATAGAATGATTAGGGTTAGAAGTGACTTCCAGATGTCATCTAGTCCAACCCCCCTGCAAGAAGCAGGGACACCCCCAACTAGATCAGCTTGCTCAGGGCCTCATCCAACCTGGCCTTGAACTTCTCCAGGGATGGGGCATCAACCACCTCCCTGGGCAACCTGTTCCAGTGCTCCACAACTCTCACAGGAAAGAATTTTTTTCTAATATCCAATCTAAATCTCCCTCCCTCTATTTT
>VXBZ01007953.1:19553-70736 GCA_013399135.1 Heliornis fulica | reverse complement strand
CGCTCCTCTGGATGCAGCCCAGGATGCGGTTGGCTGCTGGGCCGCCAGAGCACATTGTCGGCCATGTTGAGTCTCTCATCCACCAGCACTCCCCAGGCCTTTCTGAAACACTTCTTCTTTCACGTTGATCATCTGTTGGCCTGGCTGATGCTGTCGCAGGTTTCTGGGTTGTGACGTGTTGGAAGAGGTTTGGCTCTTAGTTTTTGTGACTTCAGCACAAAGGCTTGGCCAGTGCTTTTACGTGTCACTTGGCATAGTTACACTCTTTAGTATTGTCTCAGCGGGACTTTGGGACATCTACAAGCATCCTTACCCTTTTGGGAAGGGCGGGGTGGGGTTTTTTTCCACTTTTCTTGAGGTCCTTGGCAGGAAGAGCTAGGACAGAAGAGGGATTTGTTCCTTTCAAGTATCTGAGCATAGTGCTTCTTTCATCTTTACACACATCAATGAGCTGTTTGTGACATCGCCAAACGCCTTCCACATGCGTAACGCCTCCACTTGCCTCCTCCCTTACAGAGTTAAATATTAATCTTCCAGATTAAAAGAAGAATTAGGCAGTAGTTTCTCTAAACTCTGAGGAGGCAACGTGCCTCAGTTGACTTCCAGAATCACAGAATCATATTAGGAGCTGGAAGAGACCTCGAAAGATCACTCAGTCCAACCCCTCTGCCCAAGCAGGATCATCTAGAGTAGATCACACAGGAACGTGTCCAGATTGGTCTTGAATGTCTCCAGAGAAGGAGACTCCACAACCTCTCTGGGCAGCCTGTCCCAGGGCTCTGGCACCCTCACAGGGAAAAAGTTTTTCCTTATACTCAGATGGAACCTCCTCTGCTCCATCTTGGACCCATTGACCCTTGTTCTATCACTGGCCAACACTGAGCAGAGCCTGGCTCCATCCTCCTGACACTCACCCTTTACATATTTATAAGTGTTAATGAGTTCACCCCTCAGTCTCCTCTTCTCCAAGCTAGGCTTTGGCGATGCTGGCATGAGTGAAGTCTGGTTGCTGAGGTATGCTTGCCACAAGAAGAGAAATGCTTCTCCACATGGAATGTAGCAGTGGTTTTGCCCATGATCCACTGCAAGTGACAGTGACATAATGGGCATATAAACCCATACCTAATGGGCACCTTTCCTGGCTGGTGATACCTTTCCCTGATGAACATTAAAGAGTATATTGTCATGTGTGCAAAGCCATCACTTATTGTTGCATGTGGTGTTGAATAAGCATTTTGGTTAAGTCCTAATTATGGGTTTTCTCATTGAAACCGTGATTTGTCTCTTTTGGAATGCAAATGCAAACCAAAAGAGAGTATTTGGTATCAGCAGTCTGCTAACTGTGTAATCAACTGTTAATTCCAGCAGATACTTGGGGGGTTTTTTCTTGCTATCGCTGTGCTTGGGATCGTAAGGTTTACATAACTGGGTGATTATGAAGTTGGATTTTAGCACAAGTTCTTTGTTAGTGATTGGGAGCTGAAACTTTCCTTTGGCAATCATTACACACAAGCTGTTGCTAGTTCCTCTGTTGATAGGCATGTAACAGGAGGACATTTAGGGCTGCTGTAAAGTTTCAGCTGAATTTCTTAGCATCAGGTCTCTGGGTTTGTATTCTCTAGGATCACCAGGAGGACTTTCTTGGGAGAAAACTGATTTTCAGAATTGGCTTCCCTAAGTTCAGAGCAAGTTGGTATGTCTGGGTGGTTAAAGCCCACATAATACCAGCTGTGTCTGGGAATCTGTTTTAATGGGGAGTCATAGGATCCTTAAGGTTGGGAAAGACCTCTAAGATCATCAAATCCAACCATCTATCCAATCACCACATCAATTAAACCATGTCCTGGAGTGCCAGGACCTTCTGTATCTGATTATCAGTGTTCAGCATTGGTGGTCCTCATCCTTATTCTGGTTTCATCCTGGGTTTAGCAGCATCTTCTGCCAAGTTCATTGCTGTAGTGCTGGTGCTCTCATCTATACACCCCTCAGTCGGTGGCATCCCATTCACCTAGAGAGAAGCTTGTGGGGTCAAATGTTTTATTTTGGTAATGGTGGGATTACATGTTCATGTTGTAGGGTTGGGTGGGAGGACATCATTAGTGAAGTACTTCTCTGTCAGCATCATTTAGAATGGGATATCAGTTGGGTTTGCATGGTGTGCTTCCTAGCAGAGAGCAGCTTTTTCATGTTGCATCTCAGATTCCTGCAGGGATGAAGCAGCAGGAGGCATCTCCAAGACCTTTGAGTCAATTCCCAGCTGCTGCAGGAGAATCTCACCATACCACCTCCTTATTTTCCAAGTAGAAGGTAGTGCCTAGGCCTTGCTCCTGTGTCAGATACATAGGGCACAGGAATTTTGTCTCCCCATCTTCTAGGTAGACAAGGCTGTCGGTGGTGGCTGAAGTCAGGTAGGACAGGGCAGAGGGATTTGGAGGCAGCAGGAGGTGAGATTGGTGGCAGGTCTTGTGGCTTTGCTTTAAGACAAGACTGCTGTCACCATCCTGCCTTTGCATGAGGGAACGTGTAGATGCACCAAAGCTGCATCCAGCAGTTCAGCAGGACCAGCCTGGGAATGCAGGAGTACGCTGAAAACCTCAGTCTGTCACTGGGGCTGAGGCAGTAGCACTCAGGTTTGGTTTGGTTTAGCTCTTTCCTTTGCTCTGGTATGAGGTCAGAGCTTTCCAGCAGCACGAGGGAGCAGGCAGGCAGGAGCTGTGAAGATGTAACCTGGGAGAGATCTACCATCACCTGGGTAGGCAGGGTGGTCGTTTGAGGCTGTCACCTTTGTGCTGCCTCCAGGCTAACGCTTTCCTGGATAAACCACCTAATTCCCAGCCTGTTTCTATCCCAACTGCTGGGTAGTAGTAGGAATTCTCTGTCCCTTACTGCTTAGGGAGAGCATCTGCTGCTTCATCAGGAGGAGGAGGAGGTCACCAGTGGTCCCAAAGATGGGGTATTTATTTCTGCTGGCTTACTGACAAGTTGAAGGGAAAATGGGCACACCCCAAATTTCTCTCCAGTGGAAACTGGTGACAAAACTGCCGTTAATTTCAGCAACCCACATTTGCCTTTGATGTAAGGTAACAGGTCTTTTTTTTTTCTTTTCTTCCTGGCTGGAGATGGCTCTGAAGCTTTAAGAGTTGAAGTCAGTGTGTTGAAGGGAGCACATTGTTGTCTCTTTCTGCTGTGGCTTGCAGAGTGAGCAGAGATTAGAAAGTGCTGAATAAAAAAGAAGCGCTGAATGAGGAGTCGTGATTGGATTCCGCGTGTATTTCGGCTTGGGTTTGGATCGGTGCGATAACTTAATGATGCTGCTCCAGTACTGCTGACTTGGGTTGTGTCTGTAACGACTTGAAGATGGAAAACAGGTGTCTGGGAACAGTCCACTGAGCAGGAGGATGTGCCGTGTTCCCCGATGCCGCCGCGCACAAAGCAGCGCGGTGGTTGCCCCTTGGAGAAGGAGACTGGGTTCACTTTCGTGCCAGGTGTAGTGTTGTCCTCTTCCCACCGTCCTTCATGATGGAGCTGCTGAAGTAGAATGCTCCCTAAAGACACAGGAGATGGTTTTCCCAGAAATATGTTTATTCTTTTCCTTTCCCCAAGAACCTCAACACTTGTTCCAGGCAAGTGACCACCTCTCGGGCAGGTGAGATAATTCAGGCCAAGGGCTTTTCTGAATAGAAGGTTTGAGCAGCTGAGCAAGGGACTCATGAGTCAAGGGACCACCCCTTGATCCATTCTTGCCTGCCTGGTCCTTAAGGTCCCTGGTGATGTTTGACTCCTCTCTCTGCCAACTTCAAAGTGACCCCTTCTGGTATGGTGGAGAGCATACCTTGCTTCCTGAGGTTGCCAAGCAGGTTTTGACCTTCAGGCTTTTTTGCTACAAGTGTTGCTTGCTTTTTCCCACATCTTTTCTGACTTGCTGAGGCTAAGGGACTGAGAGCTGCACATTTGTTCCTCTGAGATGCTGTGAAAGACCTTTGCCCAGTTTTTCTGGCATTATCAGCAAGCCACTTGAGTACTGACACTTCAAAACACCCACCACATCTTTCCCTTTCTTCACCTCCCCATCTGATTTAGGAAGGTGCCTTGTGCTGTGGCTCTGAATAGTATCCATGAGAAAGCAAATAAAGCCTGGTGTCAGGTTTGGTTTGGGGCTGAGTTTCGCCTGTGAGGGAATGTTCCTTGGTGCGTTGGTTCCTCCTCTTGGTTACGGTCAGTTGAGTTGCAGTTTCCATCCTCAGTAAGGACATTTGTGATACTGGGCTTTATGCTGGCTTCATAAATGATAAGTTACTTATTCATAACAAGTTGTTTCTGTACCGCATGCCTGTGGTTCCACTGGTTTTGATGCGGCGGTTTGGTTTCTGTGGAGGTCACAGGAGGGTGTTTGTGAGGTATCTGTGACTGGTTTGGTATGTAGGATGCCCTGTCTCAAACAGTTTCCTTAAACCACCCCTCCTTTCACAGCGTGGCTGCTCACATCCTGCAGTTCTGGGCCCTTCAATTACAGAAGGACACAGAACTACTTGAGAGAGTCCATCACAGGGCCACCAAGATGAAGGGCAGANCGTTCCTATGTGATCTACTCTAGATGATCCTGCTTTAGGCAGGGTGTTGGACTGGATGATTTTTCAAGGTCCCTTCCAACTCCTCACACTGTGATTGTAGCTGGGTGACCTGGTGATTCTCTGTTGTAGCTGGGTGACCTGGGGCATCGCTCCCGTTTTGGCCAGCTGCTCAAGCATTTGCCTCATCCCTTGACCCCCCCGCCATGCAAAAGGACAGCTGCTTCCATGGAGCAAGGGAATGGGAGGAGCTGGGGTATTTTGCCACCTTCTCATCTGTGTATCCAGCTGTCTGTGGGCAGATGTTGAGGGTGAAAGAGGCTGAGGGGTTGGGCTGACACCACAGAGCTGGCCTCCACGCAGCCTGTCCATGGAAGGAAGAGTGAAGATTTGGAGCCAATTTGGTAATAAGGGTGGCAGACATGAGAGAGTAGAGGACATAGAGATCATGGGGGGCTTGGGGGAGCTCTCAGATCCAATGGGGACAAGACAAATCCATGGAATGTACCGGGGGTCTCTCCCTGGAACCAGGAACACGCTTGCTGTGGTTTATTGAGAGAAACCCAGCAGAGGAACAGAACCCACTGAGGCAGCTGAGGTGCCTCAGAAGGCTTTGCCAGCAGAGGTACCCACCTCATCTTCCACTCAGGGAAAGTTGTTGGGCAAAGGGGTAACAAGGTGGACACAGGCTGGTTCTGGCCACGCTGCCCCCCCCACCCAGCGCAGTGATGCAGGAAGGGTCAGGCAGAGTGGGAGCTGGGCATTAACTGAAGCCTGTAAGCAGACACTCAGGGAACTTAAGAGGGATTAACTGAAGGTGTAAAGTTTAAAGCATATTATTGTGAAGGAGGATTATGCTAAACGGCGCTAATGACACCCCTGTTGAATGCACATCTACCCAGCAGATCCGGAGCTTTGGCTCCACGCCTTTGAGTACTTAAACCTACTTATGTTCTTACGTGTCCCCGTAAAGAGCCAGGCCCTCATGTTCCAGATCTTCCCGTGGCGAGAAGTTCTAAGTGTGTCAGAGGTAGAGCTGGTGTTGGTTGGGTATTTAGTTGAAAATAAAGTTAAGCAGGTGGAAGGGAGGTTTGTTTTAATGTTTCCCCACGGTGTTAATGGCATTTGTGATGACTTGATGGTACTTGGTCTTAAACAAGGCCTTGGGTGAGGAAGAAGTGACTTGGTCCATCTTAGGGTGGGTGACATGCTCTGATTTCTGTGTGCCCCATCTGTTAATATGTTAGCCATTTCTATAGCTTCATTTTGTTGTTACTCTCATGCTAATGGGCTATTTGTGATGTAATTTTATATATTACTGTGTTAACTGTGTAGGGTAAGAATCTAATGCAAAGTTGAATACTATAAACTCCCACAAAACACTTAGAATCATAGAGTCATAGAATGATTAGAGTTGGAAGTGACTCCCAGAGGTCATCTAGTCCAACCCCCCTGCAAGAAGCAGGGACACCCCCAACTAGATCAGCTTGCTCAGGGCCTCATCCAACCTGGCCTTGAACGTCTCCAGGGATCCAGGGGCATCCACCCCCTCTCTGGGCAACCTGTTCCAGTGCTCCACCACTCTCACAGCAAAGAACTTTTTTCTAATATCCAATCTAAATCTCCCTCCCTCTATTTTGAAATCATCACCCCTTGTCCTGTCACAACAGGCCCTACTGAACAGCCTCTCCCCATCTTTCTTGCAATTCTTGTACACTTCTTGTACATTAAGCGGAGTCACAGATTAACATCACTTGTAACTAGTAATAATTTGCAAATAAGTGATATATCAACTGAATTGATTTTACAGGAGGGAAACATCTGGAATTACAGGTTTGCTGTGTGTTAAATAAGCTACTTAGTAACGAGTTCTGTGTTTAATTTCACCTCATTAAAAACAATGCCATCCGCTTTTCCTTAAGGCTAAACTGAAGATCAATATTTGTAAGTCAGTAGATCAAAAAGTATTTAAAAGACGCAAAAAAAAAACCAACCAAAGAAATACCTGTTACTCACTAAAATGTTTGCATTTAGGCAATGATAAAAAAGTTTTTAAAAATCATTAAAATTCATTTAAAAAAACATAAGAAAGAAAAAGTAGCATCGCAAAAAAGGCAAAGAGACGTAAAATAATTTTAAAAACAGGAAACCTTTAGGTTGCACATCACAGAGAGTGTTTTACAGCGCTGTGAGTGAAAGAAATCCAGAGGCAAAACCTCAAAATGTTTTATTTCATTTGCTGTGGGGCTTGTGGTATCAGATGAAAGGTCTGGGGCTCCTGAGGCCAAACGCAGGCAGGGGTGGTGGCAGCTGCTTCACCTTCTGGGCTGGACCAGCTCACTTGGGTGTCCTCATAAGTAACAGGGGGTAGGTAAACTGTTCTGGGTTTGAGTCCTGATGGGTTTTAGCAGCCTGAGATAGAACTTAAAATGTATTTTAAAACACAAATGTCCCATATTCATTATTTGCCTCTCAACTTCAGTACACATCCATGTGCACCTCCCTGGAGAGGTCTGTTGGGAGCCACCATGATCTCTGTCCTGGACCTGGCTTTGGTAGTGTTGGGAAGAGGGAGCGGAGCAGGAGCAGCAGGAAGGAGAGCACATTCTGGGGTCTTTTGTGGTCTTTTTTTCCCCCACTGTCTGCAAGTGAGCTCAGAGGTGCAGCAGATGTTTGGTCTCTGGGGAATAACAAACCTATGGAGGAGAATCTCAGGCTGGTGATGTCTCCAGTGGTCTTGCAGTGCCCAAACACAAAGGAGCCTCCATCCCTGTAGCACACAGTCATCCACGCTAAGGGCAAGTCCAGAGACCATGAAGGCTCCTAGTGCATCTGTGCTGGGCTGGCCACAAGCCACCAGATGATGGCCACCAGCCTTGGGCACAAACAGGGCTGGAGTGGGACCCCAAAAATACCCAGTTTTATGCATCTGGCATCCTCAAAACCTGAAAATCCTTTTCTGTTTCACCCACTTGGCTCTTCTCAAGCAGAGCCAAGAGGATTTCAGTCACCATCCAAAGCACTCAAAGACAATTTTCTTCTATTTGTTTTCCTCCCTGCAGTCCATGATGCACAATAAAAATAAATACACACGGAGTTACTACTACTATTAAATAAAAAATAAAAGGAGCTGGAAGTTCTCAGTCTCAAGAAGAGGGTGGAGCAGGGGGAAGAGCACAGAGCCCATATAACAATGGGGAGTCTGCTTTATTAGTATTAAGGAGGAAAATAAAATCTGCTCTGGCAGTAGTGAAATAAAACACCAGGAAGATTACGTCAGTCTTTGTTTGCACACAGTATGATTCTTCTCTTTCACCAGCCAATTTGTATTTTTGAAAAGACAGTTTGCTTGGTTAAAATAATTAGCTGAACTTCAGCCAATTCCCCAGTAATGTGAAGAAGAAAAAATGTTTGAAGAAATATATGCAATTGTTGTTGAGCAATTTAAAAAAAAATATATATATAGTAGTGGTCACTGAACAATTAGAGCCCGTTGTCTACGTGCCCACATATATATCATAGTTTTAAAATGAGACATTCCCAGTGGCTCTTTCCCTGTTGTGGTTTGGGATAGTGGCTTTAGAAGTAGAGTGGAATCCTACCTAGTTCTGGCTGAGGTTGCTGTGCAGGATGGGTTGGTCTGGGCTTGCCTTGGAAGAGAAGGTGTGACGCTAACGGTGTCAAAGTGTGTGTAAAGGAAGAGTAGAGTAAGCTGGGTATCAGTCCTCTTTCCTTATTATTTTAATATTTAACAGGATTTTAAGTCTTCATTAATGAATGACATTGTCTTCTTTCACACTTCTTTATTCCAAACTATTTTAGATTATCATTTTGAAGGGAAACTTTGGGAATTTTTGGATATTTCAGTGGTTGAATAGAGAGAATTGCAGCCATTAGACTCTGAATTCTCCACAGGAGCTCCAGTGTTACGTACTGACACAAGCTCCAGTGACTGGCCAGTCATTTGCCTTGTTGTCCCTGTGCTTTCACCCTTGGAGCCAGGCCTGTGGCATTTTCAGGAGTAATGGGATATTCTGAAATGGAGGTTCCCTGGAAGGATGCAGAAGTGCTGCTGGCTGAGGCAGTCAGTGGTCATCCCAGTCATTTAACTTCCAGCTCCTCAGCAGACACACAGGCAGCAACACAAAGTCCTGATTTTTATTTTATTTTTGTTAAACCACTTCCCCATTTTCCAGCTGCATTTTTATGGGACTGTTATTCAGGATGAGAAGAGCCAAAGTCTCTTCTGGCACAGAGGACATCCCTGATCCTAGGGCCTGGCTGGCTTGTGAACCCCACAGTGCACAGTGGGCAGCCGAGCTCCTTGCCATGGGTTTTCCTCTTGGCTTGGTGCAGCCTTGGAGACGGCTGCGCTGGGGCCAGGCTGCCCACCCTGAGTGGTGGGGTGCAGGTATGAGGCTCTCAGACCTCCTTGGCCATCCTTTCCCCAACTCCTCACTGCACCAGACACTTCTGAAGCCTTTTACCACCTCTACATCAACTGATGGGGGATGTATAGCTTAAGACATGCCCACAGTGGGTGTAGGCTCCTCTGTTGATGATCCTCATGAGTTCCTTCCAACTCAAGACATTCTGAGTCTCTTGATTTGGACCCTTTCAGCAAACTCATTCCCATCAGCCAGCACAGAGCCAAAAAAATGCTGCTTAAAAACATATTTGCTAGTTCATTAACATCACCAGGGTACAAAACCCCAATTACATTTGTTCCTGTTCCTTTGGGAGGGCAGATGTCTTTCCTGTGAGAGTGGTGGAGCACTGGAACAGGTTGCCCAGAGAGGTGGTGGATGCCCCATCCCTGGAGACGTTCAAGGCCAGGTTGGATGAGGCCCTGAGCAACCTGATCTAGTTGGGGGTGTCCCTGCTTCTTGCAGGGGGGTTGGACTAGATGGCCTCTGAAGGTCCCTTCCAACTCTAATCATTCTATGATTCTATGTTAATGCTGCTGGGTAACAAACTCAGCCATTAGTTGTGGATGGTGTAAGCGATGGTGTAAGGATGGAGCAAGGCGATGTCGAAGCTCCCAGGCATTGCTGGCTTTACACACCAGGCAGCACTCTGGGGATGGTGAGGCTCCACCTTCACCTCCTCAACCCAATGTCCCTCACCTAACCCTTAATTTGGTTTAATTTGGTCCCGCCCCAGCGATCAGCGCTCGGTGTCCTGACGCGTGGCGGCCCCGTGTTTATCCCTTGGGGTTTGTGTCTTTCCGCAGGGAGCGGATGCGCCAGTCGGCCATGTTTGAGCTGTGCCAGGGGATGCACCAGATCAGCCTGCAGTTCGTTCGCCTGCAGCTCAGCTTCGAGGAGTACACCATAATGAAGGTGCTGCTGCTGCTAAGCACAGGTATGTGGGGTTCCTGGTTGTGTGGGAACACCTGGAATATTTCCAGAAGAAGAGGTGCAGTGATTTGAACTGGCTCAACAAAAGAGCCAAACTTCCCATCAGGGCTGTAGGAATAAGCCTGGGTTTATGTCTCAGGGTTTATCTCCAGGTCTTGCTCTCTGTTAGCACGGGGAGTGTCTTCACACTTGGAGTGTGCCAGGCACGTTGGAGGGACCAGAGTGTCCGGGAAAGGCACTTTGGGCTCCTTCTCCCTACGGGAACCACTCCAGTTCCCCAGACACGCCAGCAAAGTGTAACAGCTGCTGGGACTGGGCAGAAATCCCCACTCAGCACTCAGAGCCACTCATTTGAGTGACTTGATGTCACCTTTGGATTGAATGATGCACGTTGCCAGTGCTGCAAAGTGGGTAGTTTTCCAATGCCAAGTGAATGGGGAATGGTAAGTCCCTTTGCAGGGCTCTGAGAGCTCAGTAAATGGCAGAGCACACTTGAGTCTTCTCTCAAGTGTCACACTTTGAGTATTCTTAAGATGCAAAATTGCTTCTTGGTGTTTCTTACAGCACTGTGTATTCATTAGCAGATCTCTTCATCTTACTCTACTGAAAATACTGCAGAACTCCTGGGCCAGTACAATTGTATAAATACTCAGTTTGCTCGTTACTTTTCCATCAGTCTGGATGAAAACAGAAATCACCTGTAGACAAATGTTCTTCTGTATATCCACACTCATTTTTGTGGGATCCACTAAGTGACATTGTGATGGGTGACATCAGCTCATTTGGTGGGTATTCATGATGTCACTTCAGTGAGCTCATTGGGCAAGGATTCCCCTGGCAGAAGGAGGTTGGAGGCAGAGGCATTGCGTGGGGAGAGGAGGAGCAGGAGGTCAGAGAGTTCACTCGAAAGCTGTGGGCAGCAGGACACACACCCACTCTGCCATGGGGGCTGCCCAGACTCATGCTGCAGAGCATCTTCAGTGATGCTCAGAGCCCAGTGTGCCCTCTGAGATCCCACTGTCTTCTCCCATCGCTGTGTCCTTTGCCCCAGTGGGCTGAGAGCAGCAGCGCAGTGCAGCACTTCAGGCACTTATCACCCAACCACTAAAGGACATCAGAGCAGGCTGATGCAGATTCAGACACCCAGGAAACTCCCAAGTCCCTGTGCTAGGTGCCTACAGAGGGATTTGCAGCACCCATCAAAGCTGAGTGGCAATCCCTCTGGGTGAGGTGGTGGGACAGGCATTGTCTCCCTGTCCACCTTGCCTTTTGTTCAGACCTCACCCATCATAGCCAGCCCTGTGGGTAAGATTGTTCCTTTGACAGAGAGTATGAGAAGCTGCAGTTCCCATCCCAGCTGGAGGGGAATTTTCTGGGCCTCTATATTTTTTTGGGGCTCAGCTGTCTCCCTCCATCCTGTTGAAGCGGTTCCACCTCCCCAGGGTGGGGAGGGATGGCTGGGAAGCACTTTGTGTCCCATCCCATGGGGTCTGACCCTCACGTCCCACTCCACTGAGGGTCCAAGGAGATGGGCTGCTGGTGAAACTGGGACTGTGGAGAGTTGATAGGCTCCAGGGTAGCCCTAGGAGGAAGAGATAAATGGGCTTTTTTTGAAGGTTGTCACTCGTGGTGTTTCCAGAAACAACTGGCAGTACTTAACTTGGATGTATCTGGGGGGGGTCCAGCTCCCAGATGTTCTTAAGTGTCTGGATTGGAGATCTGGCTATTGTTACTTTTTAATTGGCCCTAAAGTGGGGGAGAGAATCTTTAGAAAAAGAGTTACTGATGCCCTAAAAACATAGCAAAATTTCTCAAAGCCAGGTAGTTACTATCATACCCTCTTAACAGTGCTAAATAATGACTTGAAGTACTGTGAGACTCTGTTAGGTTTTAGAAAACCTGCTGAAAATAGTTTGGTTTGGGGCAATCAGGAAATCTACATGAGGGAGAGGAGAGAGCCAAATGGAAGCAAAGCCCCATAAAACCCATGAAGTGTCACGTGAAGGGCAGCAAACCTGGTTTCCAATGACTGCACCTCGATGCAACCTTAGGACAGAAAACCCCAGCCTTGTTCTGATTTAATTTTTTTTATTTTTTATTGAATCATGTGATGAGCAGAGGACAAGTTATTCTGAAACTTTCATGATGACCACATCAAGGAAGTTTCACTCCATTTACATGTGGAAGAAACCACACATTACAACTCAGTTGTTTTCTTGCTTTCCACAGGCCACAGATTTTGGGAGCTTGCCAAAAAGCGTTGCTGCATTTAATAAGTAAAATCAGAAACACTGGGCAAAGCTCCAGAATTTCATGTTTTGCTTGAGTTCTCTTTATTTGTGGCTTTTCTTTCTTTCTTTCTTAATAATCTGGCTGGGGTGATGGTATAATAA
Source organism: Heliornis fulica (assembly GCA_013399135.1). Taxonomy (NCBI): domain Eukaryota; kingdom Metazoa; phylum Chordata; class Aves; order Gruiformes; family Heliornithidae; genus Heliornis; species Heliornis fulica. The sequence continues at coordinate 58,415 of VXBZ01007953.1, read as the reverse complement.
TTTTCAGACACAACTGTAAAATATATAGTAGTAGACAAAGAGTGGCTCTAACAGTCTTTAAGCAGCATGTAGGAATACAGGCTTTAAATATTAAACAGACTGTAAAGCCTGTGTAAGGACCACAGCATGCTCTGAGGGCTTTACTCATCATGGTTGGGATCTTGGAATTCCTTCAGCTTGAGCTGAAGTTGTGCATCTGTGTGTTCCAGAGAGTTTCTTCTGTCAGGTGACTGATTTGGCATCTAGACTTTAAAAGTTAAATATTGCATATATATAATGCAATATACATAAAGTTTAATGAGAGGAAGGTGGTTGGTGTGTCACCTCCTAGGCTTTTTCCTAAAGATTCCTCCTTGTGCCCCCTTCCTGCACTTGATGGTGGCAGGTCCATCGTGAGAGCAGATCTCCCCCTTGTTCCCCATTGCTAAAGTGCTCTGGTGGACACTGATAATAGAAGATTGTGGTGATTTTTCTTAAAGTTGCTGCTCTGGAGCCATTTAGGGGATTGTTACGTCCTGATGATGCGATGGCAGTGAGATAGAAGTCAGCTCTCAGGATTTCAAAGAGAAGGGAATGGGTGAGTGAGAAGATTTCTCTCAAGATTCTAAGTCAGGGTAAGCTAAATTGGGAAAAAAAAGCCTCTTTTATTCTTTCCTTTTTTTTTTAAAATAAATATCTTCCTGATAACTTCCTCTGACATAGCTTTCTGGCCTGCTTGGAAAATAAACTCACGCCTGTACAGTGCAGTATTTTATTTTCCTTCTGTGGACCAGCATTAAGAGATGCAGAGTAGAAAAATATTTGATGGTTAAACAGTACTCAACCAGTCCAGGTTAGTAAAACACCAGAGACCTCTAGGAAAACCCCAGAGAGGTTACTGACAGCATTAGGCATCTGACCCTAGAAGCTGTTCCTGTTTGGGGCAGGGCACGAGGAGTGCAGTCTGTAAAGAACCAGTGTGTTTGTTCTCATGATCAGCCTCACTGAAACCAGTCATGGGGAAAAAAAAGGGTAAAAAAAACCCTCCACATGCAGCCCATTTGTGAAATGATCTCTCTGGCAGATGGGAACTTTGATAGGACACTGGAAATGCTTGTAAACTGTGGTCAAACACTGGGTCAGGAAACTGGTCTCGTGTTTCCCACAGAATAATGGCTCTGTTTGTTCTAGGTGTTATGCAAATGCTTCTCAACATTCCAAGAAATTCTAGATGTTATTTGATGGCATAAACCCATCTCCCTTCTTCTAGTGTTGCTGCACATAACAGCTGTAATTCTGTACCTTCTCCTCTTCTGCCAAGTGTGGGAAATCATTCAAGAATGATAAATCACGTCTTCAGCTTCTAAAAAAAAAAAATCCCCTTGATCCATCTGCCCTTTTTGGTTTTTGGGGGTTTTTTTGTCGTTGTTTTTTGTGGTTGGGTTCTATTAAAACCAGCTTCAGCATGAGGATAGCATGTGTTGTACTTCTGAGATGTTATCTTGTCCTCTGCCACAGCATCTGCAGTCACAGATCTGGAGAGGATGCTCGAATCACTTGAAAACCTGTAGATCTTGTTGGTTCATTGTCACTGTTTGTAAAAATGATGGACTTTGCTTAAAAGTTTAATACTAGTGTAACTTTTTAAGTATGCACATCAAAACAAGTGATACACTCAATATTAATATCAGACTGTCTTTTCAATGACAGTTCCCAAGGATGGTCTCAAAAGCCAAGCTGCATTTGAAGAAATGAGGGCAAATTACATTAAAGAACTAAAGAAGATGGTAACTAAATGTCCAAGTAACACTGGGCAAAGCTGGCAGAGATTCTACCAACTGACTAAACTTCTTGACTCCATGCATGATGTAAGTATAACTCCTCAGGGAGTGCAGACAAGTTAAGCAAAATTCTCTCCATTAAGGTAAAGCATTAGTCTTTAATTGTGCTGGGAGAAGAAAAAAACCCAAGTTCTTTCTTTAAAGGAACATCTGAGAGAAGTTGTTAGCAGATGAATTTAAGGACAAGTGCCAAGTTAAATAAGAAAATAGAAGTCATTAAGGGCTGGGCCCTGCTGCCTTCTGCTTTCAGTGGTGGTTGTGTGTTCTTCCAATGATTCATGTAAGGTCACGAGAGCTATTAGTGGTGTCAGAGGCCCTTCAGCGGAGGCAGCATTCCCTGTGACCCTCCATTGGGCGCAGCGCAAGCGCGCCGCGCGCCGTTCCCCCGAGCCGCTTAAGTGCCGATCAGTGTGTCGTGCATCTAACGTGCCTGATGTGCTGAGAAACGTTGAATTCATCTGGTGATCTTTTACAGCTGGGACTGTAATAGTGGTGACTTTAAAAGATGTATTAAGTAAGACCTTGGAGCCACCTCAGGTATTTGAGGCTTTATTTGAGCTTTTCAAGTGTGAGATTGGCCGAGCTGTTTGTTAGGTTGTTTCTACCGCCCCGTCTCGTTCCAGCGCGAGGTGATTGGTTTACGTGTGTCGGGAGTGAGATGTGATCAGTGACTTGGGAAACTTAAGAGCTTGGTCCCAGAGCACCCAGTCCTGTAGGTACCTCGGCCCAGAGGGACTGAAGGGTTGTGGCAGGTGCTGGGTGCGTGGGACCAGCTGGTGGTTTCAGGAGGGAGATCTGTAATGTTGAGCTGTTGAGGTGAGAGCGACCGGTGGGAAGTGCTGGGTTTGCCCCCTCCAGATGCTTGGAGCAGCACTGGGGGTGTAGCACCGTGCTCTCCATAACAGAGCAGGGAGTCCCCACAGAGGGACACCAGTGACCCAGCTGCAATGGTGTCCTCAAGTTGAGGGGGTTTCCCCAGTGCCCCTGAGAGTGCCCTGGGCAGCAGCCCCTGGGCCAGATCTCAGAGACTCATGTGGCTGGTGAGAGTGACCCATAGTCACATTTGGGTACGTGAGAGCGGTCCCACGAGCAGAGACCAAAGCCCAGCGGCGCACATCAATCACCTCCCAGTAAAAAACCAGTAAACTGCAGCAAATGGACTATCCCACTCCATCCTGGGTGGGCGGGGAGGTAACTTTGCTGCGTGAAGAACCTCCAGCACTTGCTTTAATAAACGTTCTTCTTTGTACTCGCCTTAAACTCGGGTTTGTAGCGCCGGTGCAGTGCAGTGCACTTCAGGTCAGGGCTGTGCAAGAGCCCGGGGTCTGTTTACACAACTACATATGGAATTATTTTTCAAATACCGTCCTGTTGTTCATTAAAACATCACAAATCTTAGTGGGAGGCAGGGGAGAGTATTATTAGTACTGCAGTAATAGCTTCTTCTTCTGAGATCGGGTTTCGCTTGCTCCGTGCCAGCAAAGGAAGTTGTAGTGTTTTAGTGGAAAGAGAAGGGGGTGGGTGATAAAAATCATCCATGAGATACTCCCAGCTGAACCTCGGGGCAGTGTGACAAACCCCCTGCTTTCAAGGGGTTTCCTAAGCCTCTTCAGGAGGGGCAGCGCTCTTGAAATGGGTGTGTTTGTGCTGAAGGTGACTGGGTGACAGACCGGAGCTCACCGAGAGCGCTGCCGTGGCCGGCGGTCATTTTCCAAAACACGGCGTTAGGCGCCGGGAGCCGACCGAGCCAGAGGAAGCAGGCTGCTCTAGCATTGGCTTTAATTTTTAATTAAGCTATTTTTTGACATTACTTTTGTTTTAATAGAGCCCTTTCTTACAGAGGACTTTGGAAAGAAAGTGCCATTGTCAGCATTCTCCGTTGAAAAGGCCGGTTGTCTGCACAACAGGGCTTCCTTTCAGCCGTGGTACTGGGGACTCGTTTGTGGGTTTTTTCTCTTTGAAAATGATTTTTGGGGGGGGCTTTTTGATATCCATCAGAAGAAATTTAGAGCAGGGATAACATGGATGAGAAGTGTGAATTACTCCCCTTCTGCACTGCCCCATAGCGCAGAATTCCCCCTTTTTATCCACATGGATGCGAATCTTCTGCCTGATCCCTTAGTCTCAGGATCTGCCTAGTCTCAGGATCACTTTTCCAGCTCTCACCTGTGTATTTTCATCTTGCTCCTTCATAGTTGCAGAGCTTGGGAATATATTTGGTGCTGAGGGGTCTAACTGGAGCAGAGGCCCCGTGTTTACGTGCTGCGGTACCCCGGCGCTGGCATTCGCAGCACAAGCTGGAAGGGGACCAGTGATGAAGTTCTGATCCAGCTCGGCTCCTCCTGCCAATCCTGGATCCTCAGCTGGATCCTCCTGCTGCCTCCAGCTTTTCCATGAGGGCAAAGCAGCACCTTGGTGCTCATGAGGTCCATTTTACTTGAGCACAGTGTCCAACAATAAAAAACCAAACCCCACCCCTGCACCATTGCCTTCACACGTGCCTTCACCGACCTCATTTTTAAGACCTGCACCATTGGACTGTGGGAAATAAAGCAGTTGGGAATTTCAAATTACAGTCTGCTCCACTTATATGATATGAGGAAGGGGGAAAAAAACCCCAAACCCCAACCTCAACCAGGCTGGTGTGACATTGCTCAGTATACTAAATCATCCATCCACGCGGGGAGCATATGTGCAGGTAGAAAAGTGCCGAGGTGTGGAAAAAGAGATGTGGAAAGGCCAGGTAGGCATTTAAGTATTTGAAAAAATCAGCAGCTTTATTTAATGATCCATAAAGCCTTAAAGCACCACGAAACCCGCCCTGAGCAGACAGGATAAAGGTGGTTGTGTGCACACCTCCGTAGCCACGTGCCCGCGGGCTCTGCCGGGCTGGTGAGGATCGGGGAGAGACACGCACGCGGCGCTTGGGTGCAGGTGAACCGCGCTGTGGGATCAGCCGAAGGGCCTGCAGGAACATTGGAAACAGATGGGTGAGACACAGTATCAAAAACTTCACTTGGAGCCTCCTCACCATCTCCTGTTGGCTTTGGCAGGAAGGGCTGTGTGGTGCATCCGAGCCCCGGTTCGTATAGAGAGCGTCGCGTAGGGGTCGGCGGGCTGGAGAACAAAAGCCGAGTTGGGTTTCAATGTGGCTGATACTTAAACAGACTTGGAGTTAAGGAGGACTTTTGTCTCCATGCCATGACATGAAACCCTAATGGGAACCTTCCCCTCGCCCTGGCAAGGCAGAGCGAGCGCTGTCGGCCACTTGTTGATACGTTCTGCCAAACAAAAACAAATTCCTTTAAGGCTCATGCTGCTGAATAATTAATTTTTTATGGTTCCTGAAGGGAATGCTTTATGGCTGAGGTGGATCTTTCCATAGGCTGAGAGGGACAGAGTTACACTCACTGAAGAAGCTGATGGTGGGAAGAAGGGCACGGGTCCTCGAGGGGCTGGTTTGTGGGGTTTGAACCTCTGCAGGTGCTCAGCCCCACAACTGCAAAGCTGCACATCAGCCCCTCAGCTGCTGCCAGTGCCTTTGGGTGCATTTTCTCCTGCTGCTGATCTGCCAGAGCCATGTGCTGCAGCTGAGGAGCCGTTGGGAGCCTTCATGTGGTCCCAACACCTGACTTCTCAGAGTAGATGCTTTCTTTCTGCAACCCCTCCCCCCAAAAGCAGCAGCGATGCAGGAGTGTGCATGGTGTGACTTGCAGCATCGAATACACATCTGTTGTGTCAGAAATTGATTCCCAGCTCCCTAACGTGGACAGGGGCTACTCTGGGGGATCACTTGGTTTGTGATGGTTGGAGCTCTTCTCCCTTGAGTTAGTTGTTGGAGGAGGGCACAACCCTGTGCTGTCGGCAGAAGAGCAGGGGAGACCTGGCTCAAAATTTGCACTGACCACGAGCTGAGGCTGCTGCACTGGTGTGTGGTACTGTGGGTTTGCAGGTGTCATCCAAGCACACAGAATGAGTTCAGTGCAGGTTCCTCTGTCTCATGTCCAGGAGTTGAGTGCTGTGGTTTCAGTGTGCAGATGTTCAGGATGAAAACCCAGAGAAGTGAGTGCGGTTCCTGACTCGGGAACACGCACCTGCCCGGGCTCTGGTCAGACACCGTCAGTGCCTGACCCTTATTACCCACCCTGTACTCCTGGATAGCCTGAGGTTCATCTGCTGCATTCCTGGATNGTCCCTTCCAACTCCTGACAGTCTGTGATTCATAGAGTCATAGAATGATTAGGGTTAGAAGCGACTCCCAGAGGTCATCTAGTCCAACCCCCCTGCAAGAAGCAGGGACACCCCCAACTAGATCAGCTTGCTCAGGGCCTCATCCAACCTGGCCTTGAACTTCTCCAGGGATCCAGGGGCATCCACCACCTCTCTGGGCAACCTGTTCCAGTGCTCCACCACTCTCACAGGAAAGAACTTTTTTCTAATATCCAATCTAAATCTCCCTCCCTCTATTTTGAAACCATCACCCCTTGTCCTGTCACAACAGGCCCTACTGAACAGCCTCTCCCCATCTTTCTTGTAGGCCCCCTTGAGGATTCTGTGGTTTCAGAGTGTCATTTTTCCATGGAACACTGCTGAGGTTTCTGGCAGCGATAGCTCCAGCTGGCAAGGGGAAATTACTCAGTCATTGCCCTACTGCCATCTTAATTGCTGTATCAGTAGGCTTAATTGCAAAGATGCTCCTGATAGAGGAGGGGCTGTGGCTTCCCATACTGCACGCGGAGGCTGTGAGCGGTTTGGAAGTCCGGGGAGTACCTGAGCATGGAAATGTGTTCCATGGTAAACCAGGGCTCTGGAAATACACAGCCATGGTGAGATTGCCAGATTACAATGAATTAATTCTTTTTGCTGTAAGGATTCTGCAAGTGCATGAAGGTCACTGTAACTGTATTAACTTCAGGGACTTTGTTAAATGATTCATTTTTTTAATTATGAAGAACAGCCTGGGTGAAAAAAAACCCACCCTAATAACAGAAAATGATGTTTGATTAATACCCCTATTTCTCAGAGGTGCTTAATGCAGCATACAAATGCAAGGATTAGGGGGAAATCTGGGAATTACAGAGGCTGCAGTATCCTTGAAAACGTTCAGCCGCAGCGCACGGTGTCTGTAGGGTCAGGAGGAGAGAAGGTGCCTCTACTCTGCCCTCGGGAGACCTCACCTGGACTACTGTGTCCAGTTCTGGAACCCCCAGCACAAGAAGGACATGGACCAGTTGGNCTTGCAGGGGGTTGGACTAGATGACCTCTGGGAGTCCCTTCCAACTCTAATCATTCTATGATTCTATGATTACTGACTGAAGCAGAGAAGGGTCCCAGCCAAGAGCCGATCCGCGTGCCGGCGGCGGAGCTGCCGTCTCTTACAGCACTCTGGGTGCCAGGGACGCAGTAACTGTGACCTGTGCACAGCCCAGCTCGTTTTATTGTGTTTACTGGCATTTTCCCACACAGAGGAAGAGGCTGCTGTCTCCATTCCAGGAGATACCTGGGGCTCAGCTGGGAGCAGGGGTGTCCCCGAGCTCCAGCCCCTCGGCACCGGTCCGGCTCCCTCGGGTGACAGGAAACGGGCTTTGGACTTGCAGCGCAGTCCAAGGTGCTGAGCCAGGGTTTAGTGCCTGCCCCCAAGGGTTGCGCCGTTACCTACTGGAGTGGAAAGAGCGATGTCCTGGCTGCATCCTGAGGAAATGGGAATTATTTTAGTGGTGGCTTTAACTGCTCTGTCTGCTAAGCTGTAACTCCTCAGAACATGCTTCAGGAGCCCAACTAATTGGAGACTGTGAAGTAAATACGTTTGTAGTCAGCGTTAGGCTGCTGACTACAAAGCAGCGGTGCTCTCATTCACACGGCATGGCCTGAGAGGCCTGGGCATCTCCAGGGCAAACCACCAGGAGCAGAGGGTCAAAGCCATCCCTCAGGCAGGAGGGAGCAGTACAAATGCCTAAGTCCACTTCAGAGGCCTCTCACTCACTTTGAGACCGCTTGTAACCCACGGTGCCTCAGCCACCACTTCTTCACCCTGTGTGTTACCAAAGACAAGTGAATCTTTCACTTCCTTACTGAAGAGGGAACTTCTAAAGAGATCAGCTAAACAGCTCAAGCATTGGAACAGTCTCCCCAGGGAGGTGGTTGAGTCCCCATCTCTTGAGGTGTTTAACAGACGGGGAGATGCGGTGCTTGAGGACATGGTCTAAGGGTAGACTTGGTGGCGGTAGGTTAATGGTTGGACTGGATGATCTTAGGGGTCTTATCCAGCCTTTAAAATTCTATAATTCTATGATTCTAAACCATTGACCTGCCCCAAATCAAAACTGCAGCAGGCAAACATTGCTTGGGATGCAGAGACAGATACTCAGCTTTCAAAATCAACAGTCCCTCAACTTTCCATCCCTTCAGTGCACCGTCCCGCCAAGGCTGTTGGGGTGCCAGGGGGAGATGGCACCTCTGAAAAACATGAGAACACACCTGCAGAACCAAGTACTCGGTTCGTGGCTTCCAGCCTTCTCTAGCTGACTTTTTACTCATACTCTGTATATTTTAGTACCTCTGGGGCTCTTAAACCTCACCGTTCTTCGCTGCGGTGAGACTCCCCCGGTTAGTAGCCGTGGTCACATCCTTTCCTCGCTGCTAACTCACTCTGGGTGTATGGACCAGGCTGTGCTCTCTTCATCAGCATTATCTTCCATTTCCCCTTTCTGTGCACACACTCATCAGACAGACCCACTCTGATAAGATGCTCTCTGCGTTCAGAGGGGTCACCCGGCACAGCCAGGGCGGCACAGGCGCTGAGCACAGGCAGGACGGGTGGCAGGGCACAGGGATGGCCCCAAACCAGTTTCCTTTGCTCTGTGACGTTTGGAGAACCTTTGGCACGCAGAAACGACCTCCAAATGGGTGAAATGAACCTCTGAACATCAGCTTTTTCTTTCTTTCTCCCTTGAAAACCAGATGATATCTATGCTCCTTACTTAGCATGCAGCTGTTTAATTAATTACCATTGCCTCGTGCCATGCCAGATCATCGGAAATGAGCCAGGCAGCAGTAGACAGAGTCACGCAGTGCCCAGGAGCAGAAAGCCACACATTGGGGTGATCTCAGCACTTCTCATGCCGTTCACCATGGCGTGTACCCTTCCAAGAACAGCGGGGAAGGTCCTGAAAATAAGTCATAAGGGGTGGTGCTACACCAGGATTGGGTTGGGTTCTCTTTCCTTGCCCCCCTTGCAGAAGTCCAGCTCTCTTTAACGCAGGCCTTCTGTGGAGTCCAACTCTCCGTGGAACTCAGATGACACACTTGCATTTGGTAAACTAAAATCTTTTTAGCTTGTTAAGTCCTTTGCAAGGACATAACACACTGAAATGAAGCTGCTCTTAATTTCTTAATTGCTAAACAGCAGAGGCTCTGGTTTTGCTTCAGCCCTGTTGCACAGTAATGTGTTGAGCTGCAGTGGAAAATAACTCCCTGACTGAAACCTTGACTCCCTTCATTCTCAGGTGGCTCCAGAGACTTGTGTTTGTCATAAAGATCCTAAGGAGCAAGACTTGTGAGGGCTTTAGGAGATGTATTTAGATCCCAGCAACCAAAACCAAATGTAGTTGTTTGTTTTGAAATAATATTCTCTTACTAGCAAAGATCACAAATAAGCACAGGTAGGTTGAGCCGTGAGGTTGCTTTGCCAAGTTTGTGTCGTGCCAATAGAAGCCATTCCTGTGGTGGTGGAAGAGGTCCTCTCATCTTCACAGTTTGCTCAGTCCAGTGGCAAGTTGGTTTACAGCAGAGATAAGCTGCAGTTTGCAATTTTGTGTGGAGAAAACAGTACAAAACAAGAGACAAAACAAATTAAAATGCTCAAACTCCCAAATCAGTGCTCATTCTTGTAGTGTGATTAAGTTTCCCATAACGTGTAGACCAAAGCTCTGGACTGACAAATGAGAACACCACAGCTTGAGACCAGGTAGAAGTCAGGTTACATCTGTTGGTGCTTTGAAGATCCATGGAATTTTTGTCCATGCAACAAAAAGCTGATGGCACCCACGTGCCGTTTAGTCCCAGCTGAAGACCACTTTTACTGGGTCACCAGTAGGCACTGGTGGAAGCCTCTGGCACCCAGAGGAAGCCACAGGAGCCAGGGCACAGCAGAGATCTGTTCTGCTGGGGGAGGTGATCCTTCACCAGTGGGTACTTGTGGTGCAGCAGAACGAAGCTTCCTCTGCTGTCAGGGAGGAGCCAAGTGGAACATTTTATCTGTAAAATCCCCAGCATCATGCTTTGTCCACGGAGAGAAAACAGTTGGTGCCATGAGCCACCACCACAAAAGTAACTTTGGGAGTCTTTTGGGTTGGTTTGGTGTTTTTTCCCTGAAACAAATCCTCCCCTCAGTGTTGCCCCTAAAGAGTAGTAAAGCAGAACAGAAAAGCTTTACAAGATGAACAGCTTCCAACAGCCTGAAACGCGACGGCGTGACGCAGCACACGTGTTGCTGACTGAAACCATCAGCTGTTCCAGCAGTTGTAGGTTGCAGACCCTGGAGGGTGCACTGGCCAAATAATCTGATTTAACCAACTTTTATCCAGCCAGAACTCAGAGATGCAGCAGTTTGTGGCTGAGCTTTTCCCCTGGGGCCGGCAGCTTCATTTCTGTAGGCACCGAGTCCTTGTAGCCTGTTAGTGAAACGAGAAGAGCAGTTATGGTGAAAAACCAAGTCTGCAGTATCTTGGCTTTACCTGCTTGGCTGATTGCTCACCAGTTATGTGGCACTTGGGGGGCTGAGTTCTTCTGTTTAAGATATAACCCCTGCAAAGGGACTGCCAAGTCAGAGAGCGCTGCCATATCTTGGTAATCAGTATCAATAAGCTGTTGTTTGCATCCAGAATTCTCCAGTGTTCCTAAAAAAGTGTCTCTTTCTGTGTTTCAGCTTGTTAGTGACTTATTGGAATTCTGTTTCTACACCTTCCGAGAGTCTCAGGCACTGAAAGTAGAGTTCCCAGCCATGCTGGTGGAAATCATCAGTGACCAGCTACCAAAGGTGGAATCCGGGAATGCCAAGCCCCTGTACTTTCACAGGAAGTGATAGAAAAAAAATGTCTTAAATGGAAGAACTTTGCCTTAAGTTTCCCTGTGTTATTCCACACCCATGAAGGACCCAAGAAACCATATTTTAAACATGCTATTTACACTCGTTCAGCAGTCTCCGAATAGTCTAATAAAAAAACAAAACAAATTCACGCGGAGGGTTTGGGGGCTGGAAAGCATTTGACCTGGATTTGGCAAGACCTAGATGTTTGGAATTTACCCCATAACCCTAAAACACTTAGAAAATGTTCCTGTTCCTCTGGATGAAAAGCCATATCTAGTCAATAACTCTTTGATTTTGATATTTTAACAGATGGAGTTTTAAATATGCCATGTAGTTTCTGGTATCGTTTGCTTGTTTTGAAAGGGTTCGAGAAGTAACGAGAACTTTTTAAAGCTTACCCTTGGTTTGCACATAAAAACGTAAAGTCAATATGGGGCATTAATATTCTTTTCTTGTAAAAAAAAATAAACAACAAAAAAACAAACAAAAAACAAACAAAATCTATATATATACACACATATATACACACACACACACACACAAACCCTAACGTGTAAAGTAATAACAGAACATTTGGTGTGGAATACTCTGTTATCCCCACCTGTGGCATTTGTTATCCCATGTTATCCCACCATAGATGCTATACACTGTGTTAAGTGTCCATTTACTATTTAATTGAAAAGGATAAGATGTGAAAACAAATGCCCTGGTATCAATTTATAGTATCTATTGTGCTGGCTTTACAAATAATTTTTTGCAGTCTTTTGCTGTACTGTACATTGCTGTATGTATAAATTGTGAAGGACCTGAAATAAGGTGTAAGGAACTTTTGTAAATGAGACAAAAAAAAAAAAATCTTTAATGGTTAATAGGATGAATGGGAAAGTATTTTTGAAAGAACTCTATTTTGCTGGAGACTATTTAAGTACTATCTTTGTCTAAACAAACAAGGTAATTTTTTTGTAAAGTGAAATGTTCTGCATGCATAATGAACCGTTTACAGTGTATTTAAGAAAGGGAAAGCTGTGCCTTTTTTAGCATCATATCTAATTTACCATCCTACAGTATCTGTTGTAAATAACCACACTTAACCTTTTCAGTTGTATTTAAGCCTTTCTATTTTTCCTCTCTCTATTTCTTCCTCCCTTTTGTCTCGCTTGCAAAGCATATGTGACTTGGAGCACATCTTGGAAAACCCTGCTTCACATTTCTGTACGAAACGACACTACGTTGCGTTCACCGCGTTCCGGAGGTTTCATTTAACAAGACAAATTACGGCCTCTCCAAAGCTTTGGCCGGCTCAATGATGGAGCAAGTTCTTGCCCCTCTGTCCCCTTCCTCTCTCGGGGTCACAGGGGTGAATGAGACATCGGATGATTAGTATTTTTTTTTTAATTAAGGTTTCCCAGATTGTTTGTTTCTCCTTTGAATGCTGGATGCATCAAACATGGTAGAAGGTCAGATTGTTATTTCAGAGGAGGGATTTCTGGTGACGGCGAAGGGCACGTGCAGATCCTTCCAGGAGGTTCACAGCTTTGTACTGGTGACAGGGGTGCTGAGGTACCGATACAGGCAGGGGCGAATTTTTAGCGATTCAACTCAAACCACGGGTGATTTTTGGAAGCATTTTTGTAGTGATCAGAAAACAGCTGAGGAGACGAACGGTCGCGCTACAAGTTCAACTCAGTTTTGGTCTGATTTTGTCTCAAAAATGTTTTCTCCAGAACAAGACTGCAAAGAAAAACTTTTGAGGTGATTTTTCACTATTTCACAGTTTGTAAGCAAATTTTGGAGTAGATAGAGGACAGGTGAACTTTTCTGAGGCTCAACTGTTGCTACCATATGTTTAACTAGAATAGTTTTTCAGAGTCCTGATCTGTATAGAGTTCTCTCTGGGTGCCACTGGTGGTTTTGAGCTCTAGCTTGTCCCTCAGCCGGTCAGAATGTAGCATTTCTTTTAAGCAGTGGTTGAATTAAGAATTTCCAACGCCCTTTCCGAGTCCAAATTTTGAGGTGCACTTTGGTCAACTGAAGACAGTCAGTGCAACTTGTCTTTTTAAATGACACCTGCCTTATGCAATGGGTAATCTGTAAAGACTGTATTCAGAGAGGGGTTTTTTTTATATATAAATATATACATACATATATTATTTGCATTTTGGAAGTCTAATTCATAGGCAGATCTTCAACTACTGACCTGCACAGCAATATGAAAGCCAAACTTCCAACGTGAGATACAGAGCATGCAGACTGGTTGTTTACAGTTAAGACACAGCCGTACATCCATCTTTTCATTTACCTTTTTTGGGTTTGGGGTTTTGTTTTTTTATTTTATTTTTTAAAAAAAAAAAGTCTAAACCAGAAAATTTCAAAGCCAGGTCCTGGGTGAATACAGTCTGCAGCAGCTTTTTATATTAACAAAGTTACTGCCTCCTTTTCTGTCTCAGAGTAACTTTGCTCGATTAAAACAGCAAAGCCATATTCTACACTTCACTGTTAAATGCCTGTCCCAGTCCAAATTGTTGTCTGTTTGCTCCTATTTTTGTACCTTATTACTTTTAATCTTGGTTTGGTACAATTCATAATTCACAGAAACTTCATATAATTAAACACACTAAATTAGTTTTAAAAAAAAGCAATTTATATCTTTATGCAAAAACGTATGTCTGTCTTTGCAAACAACTGTAAGCAGATTATAATAAATCCTTTACTTTAATCACCTGTTGTTTACGAAACCATTCATTGATTATTATTTTTTTGCTAGAGACCATTGAAGTAATAGATACACAATTGGATATAGATGTTGTAAGAGGCAGTATTCTCTTAGCAAGGACACTTAAGCAGAATAGCCATCACTTTTTTTATCTAAACTTGTGTAAAGATAAAAAGAAAAAAAAAAAAAAAAGCCAACAAAGCCAACCAACCAACCAACCAACCCTCGTTTTAGCTACCGGGCAGTTAACGTTCTTTTGAATTTGTTTAGAGTGAAATAGGCATTTGTCTCCTGCAAAATACAAGACAAACTACAACATCTTTTAGGAGTGGGCTACTGTTCACTGAGCTAAATCATTTTGTTGTAAGAAGGAACGGGGATATATGGCAAGAGCATTGTATACACAGTAAAAAATGTAAAATAGTGTTCGTGTACTGCAGTGGGTATTTCAGGAATACTACACGTCGTGCTACCGAGCGGCTGCACGGAGTAAACTAGAAGAGACTAAAGTTTGCAATATCAGAATCTTATTAAAAAGATACTTTACAATCAATAATGCAAAAAGCTAATTCACAGGGTGGTGTTTTTCACTGACTTGTTTAAACATTTATGAAATTAAACAATTCTACAGTTAATGCACTTTTAATTGTTTATTAAAGATTTGACTTTTTTCTTTTTTTAGAGCAATGTTTTCAGCTGGAGGTCAATGGCTTGGTAAGATAGACAGCAGTTCTGAGGCCAGGAAGCTCAGAGGAATGTTTAAGAATTCTTGGAGTTTAAATAGATTCCTGGATGAAAAATAAAAGCAGCCAGCAGTATGGTGTAAACAGTAAAATCTATGCATAATGATGCATTTATAATTAGGGGTTTGCTTCTGTATGTTTAAAGCTTTTTAAATAAATAGAAAATATTGTTTGGTCTTTATGTTAATGTCTGAAGTACCTATTTTTCTTTTTTTTTTTTTTAATACAAAATTGTACAAATATACATGAATTAAACTGGTTTGATTGCAAGTATTCCTTGCAGTTTAATCTCAGCTAGGTGCTGGTGCAGCGCTACCCTAGAGACAAGCTTCCCTGCATCTAGAAAGGATATTAAACAACAAAGTCACGGACAACAGACCTCAACATCTTTCTTCACACACCCAGAAATTCGGTTTCTGAGCTCTGTTAATGTGGGTGACACAGCACATCTGATGGCTTCAGCCAGAGAGCAGCTCCTCATGTCCTAGGATGAGGAAAGCCCAACTGGGAGGAATGTGGTTCACTCGGTGGGGGTGACTGGGCTCGCCGGGTGACTTGCTGACCCTGTTCCAGACACAAGCCACATCCCACTCAAAGAAACAATCCCAGTGACCTTCACCAGCCAGAGGAGTCTGGCCTCCAGTTCCAGTTACCCCAGAGCTGCTCTACCCATTGACCCAAGTTAGTGTCTCACCCTTGGGAACGGGGATTTGCTATTTAATACACACAGGGTTTCCCCGGTGACTAAACCAAACTGCCTCCTCGGGCTCAGGTCTTGGCTGACTGTAACTACAGTCAGAAGGGGGAACACAACTCCTGCCACCCTGGTTTGCTCTGTGCACGATCTCCCTCATAAACTCACCGCTAAGCTCTGCACAAAGCCAAGGCCGTGGCGTGAGACCGCCATTTAATTGCATTTTGTTTCTTTAATAACAGGTTACACAACTTTTATTGCCAGAGAATCCTCACACCTGCCTCCTGTTTGCTGAATTGTCAGAAGGAAAGAATAGCAGAGGATCAGCAGTGTTAAGAAAAATTTCCCATATGTTTACAAGCAGATGTAGCTGTCATATGCTGTTCTAGAAATAAGAAAATGCTATTGCTACTTAAAAAAAATAAAAGAAACCATAAAACTTGCAGCCTGACCTCAAGCTGGGACACCGCTTGCTTTCAGGTAGTGACAGAGCCAGGCAGTGTGTGACAAGTGCAGTATTACTCAGGTGGAAAGGAGTGATTGAAAATGCCCTTTCACTGCAAAGACTTTGCTAGGGAAACCATGAGGTTGGGAAAAAAAACCACTTTACTGGTAGCTGTCGGTAGGGTGAAGGGTCTTTGGTGCTTACCTGTGGGTACTGCAAGAGCAGATGAGGCCACACTGTTGGAGTCTGCTGTAGAACCCGCTGTCCAAGGCACAAGCAGCACTCAAGGTGAAGCTCAGTGAAGACTTCAGGTGACCTCTGTTAGCTCTGGTGCATCTGCAGCCTCTGTAAGCCGCCTGCTGGCAACGGATGGACCTTGGTTTTCCAGTGGCAAACCAGGTAAGACGTGAGCTGGGTCGTGAGAGAACAAGGAGCGCAGCATGGAGACAGGCACGTTTCTCCCCGAGTCTTTTCCATGATGCAGTTCCTGAGGCTCACCCAGCACAAGCTGTCAGCATCACAGCAGGAACACTGCTTTTCAGTACAGGGCAACCAGCAGGGAGATTTGCCTTCTGCTCCTGATGCACAACTGGGCATCAGAAGACAACCTGCCGTGAAGATCTGCTGGGACCAGGACTAACAACACTCAGCAGCCTGAAGCCCCCTGGGTCTTTCCAGCAGAGTAGAAGTGCAGCCAAGGTGCAGGGCTGTGCCTTGTCCAGAGGCTAACACAGACTGGAAATTCGTACTGCTCCCAGCTAGGGCAAGGCTCGGCTTTCCCAGGCATTATTAGCAAATATACATTCGGCCTTACTCCCCAGGCTGAGGGATTCAATCCCTACCCCTACAGCAATGGCCAGGCAAATTTTGCCTAAAGAGCATTTTTTTTTTTCCTATTTCACCATAATTTCCAGCCTGTCTCATGCATTCACTGCTGGGAGTCATCTTAGCCTCTGAAAACTGCCACATAGGTGCCCCTGTGCGGTAACCAGCACACAGCAAGGGAGGAGAATCCAACCTGAGGCCTGAGCTGAACCTGCTCACGAGACACCTGAACCTGGACATGAGAGGACAGAGTCTGGCCAGACCCACAGGAAGCCTGTGACCAGCTTTCTCCACAACCACTTCCCTTGTCCTCCCTCCCACCTCCAGTACACAGCGCTTTACTCCGCTCTTCCCACACCTACCAAACCACTGGAATATTCAGCATCCTACCCCAAAGGGTCAGTCACAGCACTGTTCAGCAGCGAGGATGGAGGAGGAGATGCACCATGGCTACTCAGCTGTGCAAGTCTCTCGTGATCAGCATGACCAGGCTGATGTGGAAACCTGTGTGCTGGGTAGCAGTTACCACAACTACATTCCTAAGAGGCTGTGTGGTTAGCCTGAAAGCTGGATCTGATCTGGCCCAGCTCACACTGCTGCCTTTAGACACATCCAGGAGGTGAGAAAGTTTAGAAGCGTTACCTCTGCTCAGTATATCATTTCTCAGTAGAAAGGTTTTCTTCTTGTTTGGGTTCTGTATGGCTCCAGGAGTAACAGGAGTCTCAAAACATCTTCACCTAAAGGCAAATCGGGTCACAGGGCTGGAGGGAAAAGACACTAAGTCTTTTATTCCTTCTCTATATAAGTGCTTTTTTAAGCCACCTCAGTTAAAAGGGGGGAGGAAACAAAACCCAAAACAAAAAACCCAACCAACACCACCAAAACAAACCAACCCAAACCCCAAACCACGGGGTTAGAGCTGAGAAGCACACTGAGAATTGTGAAGACAGCAGCCAGAACAAGCTCCAACACGCGCCGCCGGTTTGAAACAACACGACCAACGGAAGCACCTTCCAGAGCGCGGAAGCCTCAGGTTACCGCGGCGTCGCGAGCGGAGGAGCCAGCATAGCTCGCTGCCACACCTACAGGGCTAATACCAAAGATTCCCATGCTCCCTCCTCTATTCCAGCAGCTCTGAAGAGCGAGTCTGGCCACACAAATGCCATCCTGCCTCCAGAATGACTCCTAAGGCCACAAATGAGAGGCCTCAACAGAGGCCAACAGAGCTCTGCCACGTCAAGACTGCGGAAGGAAACCTGCTGTCCCTTGCTCCAGCTATTCCTTTAATACTGAGTCCAGAAACAGATGAAAGACCTGGATCTCCTTAAGCCCAAGTCATCTTCAGCAGTGCTTGGGTCACTTAGTCACTGTGCCAAGAGAGGAACTGCCTAAAAGCCATATGGCAGCGAGTGACTGCGCCAACACCACAAGGACGCAGCGAATCAGACTCCTCCGAGCTACGAGGTGCAGTGCCGGAGAGCTGAACCCACTTGGCCCACCACTGCTCCATCTGGAAGCGATTCGAGCGCACGCCGAGGGTCTGGGCAGTCTGGGCAAAGGGACAAAATAGTGGAACGGGGTTAAAAATTAAAGAGGAAGAGAAGCCACCCCAACCTTAAGGCAGCATTAACCATTAACTGGTTTACTAATTAGATCAGTGAGGAAAAACTTGCAAGCTAAGTGTAACTGCAGTGAATGACTCCATATCCCCAGAGTTCAAACTAACAGACAGGTGGAGCCTGTATTAGCGTGTCACCCTGTCAGATATCCCTGCATCCCCTCCACTGCTGCCCAGAGGGTCTTACTTGCAGCAGAGAGCAAAAAAACCCCAAAGATTAATGATAAACTGCACGTGACTTTTTTTTTTTTTTTTAATTACAAGGCACAGATTTATACACCACAAGATTCTGGAAGCTTTTTCTATGACCACAGAGACCTCTCATTCTACCCAAATAATTCTAAAAATCATGAGGCAGCTACTCGAGGATTCTGATACTATGAAGCATCATTAAGCCAACTGCCAATTACAGGGGAGGAAAAAAAGAGAAGCTTGAGGAGGAACTAGACAGACAGACAGCAGATAAAATGCAAGATGCCTCCAAGACACGCAGGGATCACAGCCAGAGACTCTCTTTTCCTTTCTGCTTGAGCTTGCAGAGCTGCCTATTTCAAATGAGGCAAGTTCCCCATCCATTTTGAAGCCTGCTTGAGGCTGACTGCATACAGCTGCTAGTGATTATTTTCACATCATAGCTTACAGAACCAGAGCAAAATATTCTTCAACATAGGAAGGACTTAGGTCAATCAGCAAACAATATTTTATTTCATTTACAGCAGTATTTTGAGTAGCAAAGGAATCATGGCATATAGGCAGAACCTGGAATAAAAGTTTATGTGTCTTTATAAAATAACTGAAATCATATACACAATGTAAATAACTGTGTTCTTGGAAGACATTTGAAAAATGTCATGTCTTGATACCTGTTGTTTTACTTACTGGTGTCTGTTCCATACTGTCTATTCTTTAAAATATAATTTAATTATCAGTTTAATACTTTTTTTTTTTTAATCCAACAGTATTTTCCAAACCCAAATAATACTCTGTGACAAATGCTGGTTTCCTGTGCATATGCTCCAGGACACTAAGTCTATAAAAATCTTCTTCAGCTGATAGTCGAGTCACAGATAAACCAAATATTTGATTTAAAACACTAATTATTAAAAAATTAACCTATGATCCATCCCCTTTTCTGGTCCCCCCACCCATCAAATCCTTTAAGAATATTTTTTTAATATTTTTTTTTATAATTCTTATTTGGCAACACAGAATGTCTTTAATACAGATTAGGATCTTCAACCCACAGTGAGGCTCTTTGTTGATTAAAAGCAGTCACAGAAGTAGAGGGAAGTACCTATTAACAAGAATCCATGGATACCATGTACACCTCCTTGGCGTTCAATGCACAAAGCTATAAAAACTGAACATAATTATGTGGAATAAGTCCTCTCTTGCCATTTAGTGTGCCTTCTAGCCATCCTGGTTCTCTGGAAAATTGCACTGCAAAAGAAAAGGAAATAAAATTACTGCATCTTTATATGTTCAGATTGGTACTTTCAGCGTTAGCTCCGTAACATCAGGCAAAGGATCCATAAAAGCATCCAGTCTTCTGCAATGACCTGTGTGAGAACCCAGCTAGGGAAGATGAAGAGGGTGATTAACTGCATTGAAATTCTTGCATAATACAGGTGCTTGAACTGTATCTTCTGCAAAGTGTACGTGGTGAAATAGCTTTTGGGTGCAGGATAAATACAAATACAAAACCTAGACGCCTTTGGGGAGAAGTTGGAATTGGTATCAAGCAGTGGGAAACAGTTCCAGTAGCTGGGGGCTAAGCAAGACCAAAGCCTGAATTTGAGCAGAGGTGAAGAATCCAGAAGCTCAGACTACAGAAGAACAGCAGAGGACCTTATTCAGCATGGAAAGATCAGAGAGGAAATGGCAATTAGCCAGATTTTGCTCCATCATCTCCACACAGAGCAGAGCTGCTGCTAGAGGAGACCAGTGGCCTCTGGATCACTCTTCTGGCTAAACCCTCTCTCTGAAACTCAGACACACAACACTATTTGCTAAACACAAAGGAGAGGCTTGAATGATGTGCCTTGTATCAATAATACTGCCACTCTGAGTGCTTCCCACTGCTGATCCCAAAGTTTTTGCAGAGTATCTGTGAATCTAAAATGAGAAACATTTCAGCTCAGGACTCTAAATGCTCCACAAGTTCTGTGGACAACAGAACTAATGAAATCTGGCTGCCTATATCTATTTTGACTAAGAAGAAAAGAAGCAGAAGCCTCACTTCTTTGGAAAACAGGCTAAAAAGCCCTCAAATTCCCCTATTAGATTTCTCACAAGTTATGAGACCGGTGATACTTAACCCCAGTAATGGCAAAACCCCACACTTTGCAACCTAGGATACTCTCTGCCATATTAATTTATCCTCACAGTGCTTCTGAGACAGACATTATTTAGGGAAGAGCTCAGACAAATGCTGAAACATGCTGCCAGCCATGACAGTGCTTTATTTAAACCACATTAACACATTGGGGAATGTGATATTTGTAGCCTTCTACAAATCCGGGAAATAACAGTTAAGCGAGCTCAACATGTTAACTCTCACTTTCAAAAGCATTGTAAGGCTCTAAATTTGAGCACTTAAACATACTTTCCCCTAGGTTTTTTGTTGTTTTTTTTTTCTTGAGTCCTATTATTGTCAGACAGCTCAGAAACCATGGCTTAAACAGCAGCTATACCTCCCAGGAATCCAGAAAACAAAACTGCTTCTGTAAGATGCTCAGAGTATAGAGTCAGATCTAAAATCTGGGCTTATATTTATAATGAAGTTGTTTGACAGAATATTCCAAGGGATAAAAAACACATAGAAAATTACCTTGTAGGATCTCTGCACACACAGTAACTTACATTACTATTAGTAATTAGCAGGCCCTCCTCTCCCTTTGTCATTTTTACTCCACAATTACAGAGTGCAGATGCATTTGAGGCTGCATCGCTGACACCACCACAAAGCTCCCTCCAGCAGCTCCGCCGCGGCGGCTGGCTGCCATTCCACCCCTTCCAGCAACGGCGCCAGCAGCCCGAGCAGGAGGCCAAACCTCTCCCTCAAGTCTCTCTCCGGTGCCTACGGAGCACATCGGTATTACAGGAAACCAAATCCCCCCCAAAATGACAGAATTAGGAAGAAAAACAACTCAGGGAGCTGGAAGTAGGAAATTTCTACTTGTCCTCTGGAGCTGAACCTCAATTACATTAGAGAGAGGACAGATATCACTGGCCATGTGAGTGTGGGAACTCCAAGGCCTGTTGGAGCTGAGGGCAGCCCTTGTCTGAGGGGATCACATTTGAGTTAACCAAAAATCCACCCTGGGGAGGAAATGCTCTGACTGTGCTGAATTGCTTGGCTCTACAACAGCAAATCTGCAAAAGGAGGTTTTTTTCTTAGCAAGTTTGGTAGTGTAGCAGTGAACTCTGCACACTGCAGCGTGTTCAGAGACCACACACCATGGCCAAACAATTGGACCTGAGTGACAAAAACATTTTCACCCCAGAAGACCAGACAAGGATGGCACAACTGAGCTCAGTGTTTGGGAAATGACATGTATGGTACACAGCTTTGGTTTTTGTTAGACTCTGTGACGAAAGAATTAGCACTCAGATTACACCCAAAATCAAATCTATCTAGAAGTAATCCAGTTATCCACTTCTGGGCTCACCAGTACAAACCACACAGGGATCTCCTGGAGAGAGTCCATCAGAGGCCACAAAGATGATGAAGGGCCTGGAGCATCTCCCCTACAAGGAAAGGCTGAGTGAGCTGGGGCTGTTCAGCCTGGAGAAGACTGAGATGGGATCTCATCCATGTTTATCAATATCTGAAGTGTGGCAGNCTCTAGGGAACCTGCTTTGGCAGGGGGTTGGACTTGATCTCTGGATATCCCTTCTAACCCCTACAGTTCTGTGATTCTCAATACTCAGCAGTTGTTGCAACAACAGTGAGAGAGGGACTGCTCCCCAGGGAGTGCAGGGACAGGACAAGGGGTGATGGCTTCAAGCCGAAAGAGGGCAGGGGGAGATCAGACGTTAGGAAGAAATTTTCCCCCCTGAGGGTGGTGAGGCCCTGGCACAGGGTGCCCAGAACGGCTGTGGAAGCCCCATCCCTGGCAGTGTTCAAGGCCAGGTTGGATGGGGCATTGGGCAATGATCTAGTGAAGGTGTCCCTTCAGGGGTTGTATCTTTGAGGTCCCTCCAACCCAAACCAGTCTGTAATTCTATGAACTCTCACATCAGATAAAACTTCTCCCCTCATTCAAACCACCTTAAGGGTTAAGACACCCACATACATCACTGACCTCTGCAGGTGAATGATATTACTGGGGAAGCTCTCCAAATGTAACCCAACTTTACATTCCAATAATCCCAAGGTTTGTTTTTTTTTGCTAATCCATCTCCAAAGTTTAGTGTAGCACAGCATTCATTTAAAATAAAAAAAATAATTACCAGACAGAAGACATTTTGCTATCATGCACAGCTCCTCTTAAACCCGGGACACCGGCTATTCCTGAAAACATCCCTGCTCCAGAGAGGATGCTCTGGAATGTCCCCTTTCTGTCACTTCTTCTCTGTCAGCAGCAATTACAGCTCTTAGCACTCCCTCAGGCCTGCCTCAGTTAAAAACACCTTGCTGCAGAAACCACACATTTAGTCTGAAAACTGCAACTCGCTATTGGACCGAGCACCCCACGAGATACACTGGCTAGGAACAGGAGGGGAGAGTACCTGTGGTGTAAAAGATACACAGTGGAGAACTAAAAATGAAACATTTCCTGGAAGGTTTAACCTAAGTGGACAGCAAGACTGTGCAATAAGGCTCATCAAAGAACCTCCACAAGCCATCACCTCTTTGGGCAGCAGTAACAGCAGCTAAGGCATCCTGGCTTGTATCAGGAACGGTGTGGCCAGCAGGACCAGGGAGGTGATCATCCCCTTGTATTCTGCACTGGTGAGGCCTCACCTCGAGTACTGTGTTCAGTTTTGGGCCCCTCACTTCGAGAAGGACGTTGAGGTTCTGGAGCATGTCCAGAGAAGGGCAACGAGGATGGTGAAGGGTCTGGAGAACAGGCCCTACGAGGAGGCTGAGGGAGCTGGGGAAGGGTCTGGAGAACAGGCCCTACGAGGAGGCTGAGGGAGCTGGGGGTGTTTAGTTTGGAAAAGAGGAGACTGAGGAGAGACCTTATTGCTCTCTACAACTCCCTGAAAGGAGGTTGCAGTGAAGTGGGGGTTGGTCTCTTCTCCCCAGTAACAGGCGACAGAACTCGAGGTAATGGCCTCAAGTTGCGCCAGGGAAAATTTAGGTTGGATATTAGGAAGAACTTCTTTACTGAGAGAGTCATCAAGCACTGGAACAGTCTACCCAGGGAGGGGGTTGAGTCCCCATCTCTTGAGGTGTTTAAAAGACGGGTACATGCAGTGCTTGAGGACATGGTCTAGTGGTGGACTTGGTGGCGGTAGGTTAATGGTTGGACTGGATGATCTTAAGGGTCTCTTCCAACCTTAATAATTCTATGATTCTATGAAGTTGGGAGCCCAGAGGCCCAGGGCTATAAGCAGACCTGGCTCTGCTTTGGCAGCTCACAAGTTTTGGGCGTCTAGATTACCAACCATGGTTTCCACCATGGTTTTAGTTCACCACCTGGGTGCCACTAACTTTAGTGGGACTGAATCGGGCACACTGATTTCCACACCTTTGTGGAAATTAACTGTTTTGGGAGGAAACACAAACAGGGGAGACAATGTGACCTGTGTGGTGCCTTGCTCAAGAGGGCCCCTCTATCTGATGGACAACTTTACCAAATAGTGACCCCAGTGAACTAGATAAATAAGCCTTGTGCTTTGTGGCCAACAGAAATCTCACAGCTAAAACCACCACACCACCAGAACCCACTTCCACTGAACTCAATCACACTGGCCAATTTTTCTAAAAGAAATTAAATTAAAGCAACAAAATGTTGCTTGCAAGCTCTCAGTGTCAAGAGCTCCCTGTGGGTTTCTGAAGCAACCCTGGTGGGTAAAGTTGACCTCAGAAATATACAAACACTCAGCATGCTTAGGGTTAGCATGGAATTTGAATTTTAAAAACTCGCTGTTTCCCTTAAGTATGTTGTGAGAAGCAGAATTATCCTGTGGACAGGGCACAGGGCTAGGAGTCAAGGGGTCTTCTTCCTGATCTGCTGAAGATTTACTGTGCAGCCACAGACTAAACAGTCTGCCTGTAAGGGCTCAGGCTGGTGAGCGGAAGCAAACACACGGAGAGACCATGACCCATCAGGAGAGGTGGCACCAGCTTGCTGACTGAGACTTCCCTATACAGAAGAGTATAGAGATATACACCTACACAGAGACTTGCCCATACAGTGTATATGCACCTATATAGAGACTTGCTTATAGTGTATATACACCTATATAGACTTGCCCATACAGTGTATATACATCTATATAGAGATTTCCCCATACAGTGTATATACACCTATATAGAGACCTCCCCATACANCCCCACACAGTGTATATACACCTATATAGACTTCCCCATAAAGTGTATTTACACCTATATAGAGACCTCCCCATACAGTGCATTTACAACTACAGAGAGACTTCCTCATACAGTGTATGTACATCTATATAGAGACTTCCCCATACAGTGTATATACACCTATATAGAGACCTCCCCATACAGTGCATTTACAACTACAGAGAGACTTCCTCATACAGTGTATGCACATCTATATAGAGACTTCCCCATACAGTGTATATACACCTATATAGACTTCTCCATACAGTGTATATACACCTATAGAAAGACTTCCTCATACAGTGTATGTACATCTATATAGAGACTTCCCCATACAGTGTATATGCACCTATATAGAGACTTCCCCATACAGTGTATATACATCTATATAGACTTCCCCATACAGTGTATATACACCTATATAGAGACTTCCCCATACAGTGTATATACACCTATAGAGAGACTTCCCCATATAGAAGCTCCTACCACAGCTGGTGGAGATCTAATCCATGCAATGAATAGAGAGTGCTCAAGGCATCATCTGACTCACTCCTAAAAGAGATGGGAGTGGCTGGTCAGCTGCCGAGCTCCCTCACAGTTGTAACTTGGTGACCTGGGGGTAGACATTGAGATTTGGGGTCTTTCTTTTGAGTTGATTCCCATGCCACCCAACAGACCTCTGACAGTCACACAGACACACCAGCTAGAGCAATGAAACACCAGTGAAACAAGGTAAATCCTGTGCTTCTGCAGGCTGTCACTGAGCTCCAGCAGCACAGCAATATGCACCGTGAATCTACTGGCCGCTGCAGTGTGCTGCGTGACACTGGGTAACAGCGTGATGACAGCAGCAAAGCACCCTCTAATGCAACATCTGTGTGGGTGGTGCAGAATCCCACCCCCACCTGCACACTTACTCTGTAACCCTGCACACTGACACCAAAGTATTCCTGCCTATTTCTCCATGCACCCTCTGGATTTTTGGGGAGAAAAAAGTACCAGAAATGGGATTAAGTCTTCAATGTTTGCATGAACTGGTCCACAGTTAAAACATCCTTCCAGTTTCACTTTCTTCTACAGAGATTTCAGCTCTTTATCTGTTTCTACACAATTTGTGCCTGCACTTACAGTAGCTACTTCAATAACTNGAACCATTTCCCCTTGTCCTATCACTGGCCATCACTGAGAAGAGCCTGGCTCCATCCTCCTGACACTCACCCTTTACATATTTATAAATGTTAATGAGGTCACCCCTCAGTCTCCTCCAAGCTGAAGAGCCCCAGCACCCTCAGCCTGTCCTCATACAAGGTAAAATACACCAGTTTAAACATCTTCCACATGAACATTTCTCTCCAGAGACCACTGCTTCCTCGACATTTGGCAGGAGCAATGTCAGCCTGGTTAAAAACAAACTAC
Source organism: Heliornis fulica (assembly GCA_013399135.1). Taxonomy (NCBI): domain Eukaryota; kingdom Metazoa; phylum Chordata; class Aves; order Gruiformes; family Heliornithidae; genus Heliornis; species Heliornis fulica. Next base: position 32,530 of record VXBZ01007953.1, on the reverse strand, counting down.
TTTTGGTGACTTTTTAAAACTTCCAGTGAAGCCAGCAGGACTTTGGTGCTTGCCTAGTACTGGGTTTGGGTTTTTTTTGTGAAATGATTGTAACTTTCAGCAGCAGGGTGAGGTAAGTACCTCCAAATGGCATGGAGATATCTGAAAAGAACATCTGTCCACAGCCTGTACACTCAGTGTCTCCAGGCATATAAGTTCTCAGACAACCACAGATTGAAGAATTAGCTCTATCCTCATTTTAACCTCAACTAAAGATGTGATGCACACAGAGCACAATGTAGCATTTCAGGAGTACTACTTCTTGATGCAAATCCTTCATTCCTCAGTGCCACAGCGACAGCCAGTCCAGAATCCACAGCATGAACAAAGCCAGGGACATCAAGCCTGGAGCCTTGTTATACTAGGAAAGACAGAGGGGTGACAATATCCATGTGAACGTGGCTTTTGTGTTCCTACCACACTAGGTAGGGATGACCATGCCACACCTTTTCCAAGGAAAATTCCTATACCAAAACACTTCTGCAGTTTCACCCATATTTTCTCCCTCCTAAAACCTGAATTTAGTAACTGTAAAAAGCTTTGATGAGAGCTATCTTGACAAGTGTTCAGGAAGCTTTCTTGCTAGCAATACTGCCAAGGAATTTTGTTGTGTAAACACCATTTACCCTATCTAAACCACTTCTCCCTAGTGAAATTTACCAACTTTCAAACAGTGTCTTCCAAGAACCAGAAATTTAATAACACTTTGCTCCAAGGCTGGCAAGGTTTCAATGCCAGGCAATCTGATTATTCTTTCCATGATTATTGGGAATATCTGCTTCAACAACAACTACAAAAAGATACAGCCAGCATATGTGTCTCTCAATCTCAGATCATACTCTGCTTCTTCCCATATGTGCCCTTATCCAGCTGCAAACTCTTCAAGATTTGCCTCTAACCACTTCAAATCTATTGTTATGTGCTGCCAATAATATAGCTTGTAGCAACTGGGAAATAAAAATACTGGCACAGCCTAAGTTAAACTGGAGTGACTATTTAAAAAGAAAATAATACAGTGGATATTGTTCAGATTACATTATTCATTTTCTTATGTTAATTAGAAAATTTTGCCTTTTCTTTTAATTTACCAGATGGCACCTTAGCCTTTACATTCTATGACACTTAAATGGAAAGGGCTGTCCCATTCAGGCTATCACAACACACATGTAGTACTGAAAACACCTGAATAAATCTGATCTGATGCTATATTGATTCTTATTGGGTGATGTAAAGCTTAATTTTAAATATTAATAAAACTAATCCAGTCAGCCTGAGACACACACAGGTATTTTTCCCCATTTAGAAACAGGAAACGGGGAGAGGAGTAAAGGCTGAATCTTACCTTCTTGCATCAATATTACAGTTAGTAGCTATGATGGGTGCAAGACTGTACTTCCCTAAATGCCATTATCTTGTTGCAGGCTAGAGAAGCCAGAAAGATTCATCTAGGATAATAAAAGGGAAGAAAGAACTGCTGCAATCAACATCTGTGGACCAAGAAACAAAAACAGAAGAACAGGGAAGGGAAATGAAAAAGAGAAAGAAACGAAGCAGGGAAGAGGGGAGAAAAGAATGGAAGAAAATTCAGCAAACACTGAGAGGTGAAAGGGAGAGGATTAGAAAAATGAGACAGGCAGGGGGAGAAAGGAGAGACAGATAAAACCTTCACTAATGGAAGCAGCACTTTTTAGTAGACATTAATTTAACAGTTACTTTAATGGTTGATACTAGCTGTATGTCAACTTGATTGATGCATTGTCACTTTGATAGTTAAGGTTATTGGTGGAGCTGCAGAATTGATGTATTATTACCTTAATTCTTCATTTGGGGGCTTTATTAGGGCATATGGGAATTTAAATTGAGTAACTAAAGAACCTCAATTGATTCACTGGAATCAGATCCTTGCACAGACACAAGGGTGCCCAGCCCAAAAGGAAACAGCCTGTGTGGAGGCATGTCAGAGATTTCAAATATGGAGACTGAGCTGCACTTTTAATGGGAATGCCTTTCTATACTGGCAGAGCCATCTGACATAACCTACTGGGAACCATTATGGAATGACCATTAAGCTATTACATTTACTGCCTTATTACTTGCATGCTCTCGTTCTTTTTCTGCCAATCCACAGCCTACCTTAGGCTGAAAGCCCTGCAGGACAAGGACAATGCTTATAAAATAACCAGGATACAGTGGAATAAATCAAAACAAATTTATTTAAGGAAATGTGATCTTTCCCATTGGAAATCTACACTTGGGTTGTCAAACTGCAATACACATAACCTTTTCCCAAGCTTCCAACCTTATTTGTATGATGAGATGGAAAAACATTCTTACAGTAAAAACATTTCTCCACTGCTGCCAAGGAGTTGAATTCCATACTTGTCCTTGGACAAGTTGAAAAACTAAAATGAGGCTGTAATGCACCAAAACCATATTAGCTTTGCTATTAACTTTGCAAAAGACAAAAAATAAAATCTTAACATTGTTCTCACACAAATGCACAACACAGAAGGAACTGCTTCTTGAAAGACTTTCTTATCCCATAACAACACAACAGGAGAACAACCCTTGCTGGTCTGCCTCTTCTCCTAAGCATCAGATCTTTTCCCCCATGCAATAGGTTTTTTTTTCCCCTGTACACAGTTTTATATCTGCTGAAGATCCCTATCAGTCATGTTTTAAAAAACTTAAATTAAAATAACTGGTGTTAGAAATTTTTAAAAGAACTATCATTTAGCTAATTCATCTTCAAAAGGTTTCCCACCTAACTAGATTCAGACGTGATTTGCCTGCAAGGCAGCTCTAATAAGAAACATCAAGTATGATTGTGTAAAGAGGGTGCTAGTAGGGAAGAACTTAATGGGGACCCCAGAGCACCATATGCTGCACAAAAAGTGGAAGTGAAGTTTGGACCAGGCTTGCTATTTATGGGTTTGGGAGGAGGCAGAGGGCAGGAATGTCCGGTGCTCTGTTGGCTTTAACCTATGTACCACAAAGGGGGCATGGGGGTAAGATTCTGCTGAGTTTCTCATTTGTTTCAGCTCATTACACAAATTAGGAAGTTCTGCCAGGGCTGGGGAGTGCCAAATGAAAAGATTTTCATTTATGAGAAAAAACTTTCCCACAAACACGCTTTTGATCCAGTGTTAACTGAGTTAATGGGGTACATTTGGGGAAATACAGGGCCTATTTAGCTCACTTTGTAATGCCTGCAGGTTGATGTTTTCCAGCTGGTTTAGACTTCATCCTTTTCTCATTCATTCCTGCTCAATGTAAGCTGGGAATTCGGATATTCCTCCTTTACTGGACATCCAGCCAGAGGTTCTCACATGCAGTACTGGAATGGCTGGGCAGTACATCCCACTGTGTGTTTGGTCATGCAGAATTAAATCCCTCTCTGCCTCTGGAAAGTGTGTGTCAGATTTCTGACCTGGTAGCAAGTTAAAAGCTGACAACAGATGAGAACAGGCATCACAGCAGTTTCCACATCCTTTAGAGACCAGTATTCCTCTTCCTACCCCTCTGCCTCTAGACAGCTGGGAAAACTTAAAGACCGGTCTCAGTACTCACGGGTTTCTTGGGGATCCAAATCTCAGATCTCTTTGGATTCCCTAAGTCTGCATAAAACTTGGATGAACATTTGAGCCATTCCATAAATTTCCTTGTGAGAGAAAGGAACTATGTCTTAATGTCATCTTCTGCATCTTCAGAGTTTGTATTACAGTATTTGTTGGCATAAAGTTTAAAGATTAAACCTGATCAGTTCGAAGTGCCTGTGGAGTTGTTGAAGAGTAGAGCCATAGAGGTTCACTGAGGAGCAAGTCTCAAGCACAGGCATATCTGGATGCTGGTACACAATGCTGTATTTGGGTCCAGAGTAGTTTTCAGACACAGGGCTCTACTCTACACCTCAGTGAATATTCATACATACACACAACCAAGGCACACCTTGACCCAAAATGTAAACACTCCTTTTTCTGTCCAGTGATCACCTGCTCCACCAGGAGCAATGCTTGCCTGAAAATCTTTAACCAGACTTTTCTTTTTCTTTAAATGAAAATCCATATGTTATTTTATAACAATAGCTCACATTTAAAAAAAATACAGTTTCATAGGGCAAGGTGTTTTTTAACTATTGCTGAGTAACCCTTTTTGGTACTACAGCATGTTTAAATGCTACTGAAAAATTAAACCAATCAAAAGCTCACCAGATATCAAAGTCATTGCCTCATGGTGCTAAGTATATGCTAAGTAGCTTCCATGTCACCAACTGTGTGCCACAAGCAACAAAGGCAAAACAGCAGATAAGCTTGTATTTTTATCCAAAGCAATTTTAGTGGTTTTGTCAATTTATTTTTCCTTGCTTTATATTTACTTAAGCAGTACTTACCATCTTCAAAAATTGCTCCTGTCTGAAATGATAATTCAGAGCTGTGTTCTGCTTCGCATGGATAAACTGCTCTTGCTTTTCGGTGGGAAACACTGAAAAATGAAATGAAATACAGTCACACTTTACTATTGTAAACTTTCCCAACCATTCTCTCCACATTCTTGTTAGGAGATGACTAAAACTTTAAACACAATCTCACATGCACCATTACAGGCTTATAATTCAAAGCCACTTATTTTTATGATAGTTAAACTCGAATTTCAACTCCAGTTAAAACTCTGCCAAGTGCTAATCAGCACTGAAATCAATAGTAGGCAAAGCATGAGATACTTAATTTATACACTAATCATCATTATGTCTTCTGAAACGTTTCTTCATGAATCTTGCAGGTCAGCTTTTCAATATCACAGTACTGAATTTGCTTTTTTAATTTATTTACAACACAACTTTACGAGACGACTGAAGATGCTGTTTTGTTCTAAACACAGGAAGATATCTAACCTTTAGAGGAGTCTTTTAGAGGTGCTCTCAGGATGCTAAGTAATAAGCCAGTACTATGAATTTGTCCAAAGTATTTAAATTCTTTGAGTACCATCAGCAGAGATCTTGGAATACATAAGTATTTCTGGCACGTCTTACTTAATCACTCCTTTGCAAACTGACAGTTTGCTGCTGCCCAATGATGCTTTGTTTAGACACAGCACCCACACCATTAAATCTTCTTCTGTTGAGCCCAGGCAACAAAAACTACACATAAAACATTGGGAAAGATTCTCCCTGCTCCAAGGAACTTGCAGTCAAATGGACAATGAAGTTCTGGCACAAAATGCGACCAGTGACGAGAAATGGAATTTTGTTGGAAAGAATTTCTGAGCGTGCATACACAGACATGCTTTAATTAGAAAAGCAAATATTATAAAACATGAAGGAAAAAGCTAAGATGGTGAAGACTTTCAAAGGAAAAAGTGGAAATACTTCAAAAGATGAACAACAATAACGTGTAAGGAAGCAGAAGCAGGATGGACAGGATGGAAAAATTAAGGCTAAAGAGTGAAAGGAAAGAATAAAACCCCAGCGACAGGTAAAGATGTGGGAATGTCTTTCAGAGGCAAGATGGGCAGGTTGGGAAACTTAAATTTGACATGGATGGCTACAGAAAAGAGTCTGTATTTTAAAAGACACTGCAAATGAGAGACACCACCCAAACTGACTACCAAATTGAGCACCCAAATCAAAGTCTTCTTGCACTAATCAACAAGCCACTGCCTCAATCTGAGTAATAGAGATTGTGTTCTCTGTAGGTGTTCAAAGGAGAAACAGGACAAAGTAGGCAGTTATTTTATTCTGTCAAAATCACTAGTGTTGCACTTAACAAATAACCATCAGAAGTTCCACCATACCTTTCCATTGGTCTGTCACTGCCAGCAGCAGGGTTTGGGAAGAAGAAAGCGGGTGGTGCATTATTGGCGGCAGCCGGGTTAACAGACAGAGTATTCATCCACGGGACCATCGATGGGCGGCTTTGACCAGGGCTAGGAGGAAATGGATTCAGTGCAGAATTAACAAAATTAATAAAATTTCCTTTCACATCAAAAGGCTTCAATCTTTATAACTAGATAAATAGCCAGAACCACAGATCCTACACCATCAATACCATCAAGCTGATTTTGCAGACATGGCTGTCGTACGATTCTGCGTTTCCTCCTTGGAAGTATTTCTCCCACATGCCCTGAGCTAAGACAAATTACCTGAGATGTAAGACACAACCAATAAAAAGACAAAATTCCACTTTTCCTTATCTAATAAAGACAGATACAATGAAACTGCATATAGCAGGCTATTATTTGAGCTGCCACTTTGCCTTTACAAGTTTTGATGAATCTATTTTAAAATCTCAACACTGCACTAAGGCATGTATGGCTGGGAAGATTTCAAAAGAGGCTGGAGTTATTACAACACTGGGATCACGATGTGGGCTCTGGATTGAGATCTCATTTGCATAACTGTAGATGCTGCCCTCATGAAGACACTGTTCAAATAGGTATTAAATTAATGGCTGAACGTATAGCGGCCACAAGAGGAGGAGAAACAGCAGCCAAAATTAAAACTTCTACTAGTCAATGAAGAACATGCAAAGTCTTCCTCAACATAAAGGATGTTCCCAATTTTACTCTTTAAAGAACTAGAGTATTCCAGCACTGGAAGGCTTCCTTTCAATGCATGGGCAAAACAACAGATAGTCCAGACATTTAATATCAGTGTATCTTTGGGTCATAGAGCTGGACTTAAAGCAGTTTCTAAGCAGAAAGAGAATTAAAATCATTCACACCCAGCTTTCACACAGGAATCAGCACTCATCAGTACACTGATCAAATGCAAAAAAAGGAGTCAACAATCTTTCCAGTCACAACTGTAAGTGAATTAAGAAAAAACCAAGAAATCTAACTTATATAGCTGCTTTTAATCTTCTTAGTGCTGGGATATTTTATTTCTAGAGGAACTGGGATCACTATTGCAGGTTTGCATAACATTGTTTACAACCAAATTTGACTTTTACAGACTTATTTTCCTAGCCAATGTATCTCAGTCATTCTAGCAATTACATAGTTAAACAGGCATTTATTTTGATTATTGTTTTTTTTAATTTAGTACCTTGTAAAATGGTGAATGGCACATTCCTTATTTAACAAGACAATACTTTTTCCTTTGGAACAGTGTCAGGCAGCATTTGGATAAAAAACTGGAATTCACAGTGTAGGAAAACAGCTTTCTACAGCTCATTCCAATAATAAAAAGGAAACTTAAATGTGCTGGAATCATAACCAGAAGGGTTTATTAAAACATGTTCTGTCTTTAAACCTATCAGATTTACCAAATAAAGGAAGAAATCATACATAGTAAACTGAATGAAAAGCTGGGCTCTGCTGACTAAAAACATATTTCATGCTCAACTTTGGTAAGAGGACATCTAGTCTGCCTCACCACTTCTGAATCTTCCACTACACAGTTATTTACATCTTCCATTTATTACCTATATTTGAAGACCAGCACCTACACAATTTTGGGGGTTCTAGAACTTGTCCCCTTACTCCCATCTTCACCTAATCATCAAAAACCTTCCTCAGATAAAACAAAAACTTTAAGCTAATAAGATTACTTCATTTGGAGAAGTAAAAAGTGAACACCAGCGTTTGTGCTGTTTTCTCTAAACACTGAGGAGAAAAGATTTCTCAATGGTACTGTAAAGTTTGTAAAGTTTATAAAGTTTCCTCGAAAATATATTGTTTAGATCCACATAATGTGGATGTGCAGAACTGATTTTTAACTGATGTAACACAGAAGGTGAACCTAGGGTAAAAGATTTTCAAGAGCTTAAAAAAAATATCCTAATTGTATAAACATGATAATTAAAACAATCCTGATTTTTTTTCTTTAAATATTTTCCTTGTGCTCTTATTTATTCAATTCAAATTATTTCCAACATTAAGACTGGTGTCAGGCTTATTTGTGAAACCATTAGGAAAAACAGAAAAATAATATTCCAAGAACACTGTTGAAAGAATATTAAAATACCTCTGATGCAAAAGAATGAATACTCATGAATGTTCTACCAAGCAGTCTTCTCTAGTGCCTACCTTGGATGTGTGTTGTTCGGGTTTCAGTTAATAAATAATAAAAACTTCCATTTATTAAATATGTCATTGAAACATGCAGCATATTAATTGCTGCAATTTAATTGATCAGCTCTAGAACAACACCCACCCACTGTAAGGCACAGGATTAATGATTCCAAATCAATACTCAGAACAGAGAGGCACCAAAAGTACCCTCCGACCAAGGAAAGCAACGGGCATTGATAAGAATACTTGGAATAAATACAAGCTGCTTTCTCACTGAGACTGGGAGAGGAAAGAAAAAGAAACAAAAAGAGGAAAGGTGTGCAAACCAAGGGACAGGAGATGAAATAAAATGTTCAGATCCATGTCATGGCATGTTTATTTCTCGAGTTACAAAGACTCAACAACAAGAGTAAGCGATCCACTAGTAAGACCAGACAGTCCTTTACCAGACAGCATTACATAAAAACATGTAAAAACTGGCAGGTTTTCTGCAAATTCTCAGTCAGCCCAACAGTTTTAGTGGTAAAACATTCCAGAAGCACAGGTATGCAGAGCACTGGGCTGCTCCTCATTTTCTGATGGATTTGCATTTCAGCATTTCAGCCATAGCAGAAGTTGTGCAGCAGTTCCTGAACTCATCCAACATTTAGTAACGAGCTACTGAGCAAAACATCTTGTTCTAGGATCCAGAGCTATTAACTCACATAGCTTTGTGTGCTAAGAACATGATGAAATAAAAATATTATTAGCTTTCGCAGAATCACAGAACATTAGGAGCTGGAAGACGCCTTGAAAGACCATCCAGTCCAAACCCCTGCCCGAGCAGGATCATCTAGAGTAGATCACACAGGAACGTGTCCAGATTGGTCTTGCTTTAAATGTTCAGTCATTCCAGAATTTTAGGTTGGGATTATTTTATTTACTGTACTTGGCTACCTCAGGAACCACTTAATTTTATTATTAAGACAGAAGGTTTTACTCAACAGGAAAAATCAGTTCCAATGTTGTGGTGTGTAAGCAACAAACTGCTGGTTTTTTCTTTGCTTTAAAAATTCTGGTGATAGCAAAGTTACCTTGCTGTTAAGCTTGGCACGCCTTGTTTATCAAGATGATGATATATTAAACAGTATTGCACATCTTATCATTCAGCATCTCAACTCTTAAGAAGGTTTGCTGAAGAAAACCTTTCTCCTAAAGGCTAAAACGAAGGCAATGCATTTCCTATGGTGAGGGAGTGGGGGGAAGTAGCCTGATATAACCATCTCTAAGAAAAAATGCAATTGTCTGGCACAGTCAATGTTGGGAGAAGGGAGGAGGGGGAAATGGCCTTACTGAAAATAAGCTAGAGATTTCTGTACTGATATTCAGAAACAAACTCCTGAAAACAAGATTTTATTGGATGTTTATCTGGCTGGTTCCTAAGGTAACACAGCTAAAGAGCAGCCTCTTATCTTGAGAGCGAGGAAGAGACTCTGAAAAGAAACTACACTGCAAGTCTTGAGAAAAAAAAGGGATTTTTTCATAGAGGAGTTTGGCAGCCCCCCGGCTGTCGTATCACAGTGTCTGGCTGACAAACTCAATGAAAGTGTTCTTAAAAGGTTTCATTATAAGATGACAAAGTATATCAAAAGGTGTCAGCTATTTCTGATTCCATATGCAACCCAATACACCCCACCTCCAGACAATGATCTTCTTGCACACTAAGACCCCTATGCCTTGGTGAGGCTGGGGAGCAAGACAAACACATGGACAAGATTTTAGGAATTGTCATAGTTGCAGCAAAGCTGGGAACAAAACAGAACAGAATTTCCTCATCCCTGTGCAGAGAAACTCCACTCCCAAAATGTAAAGCATGTAAAATATACACAACATTCCTGAACCCTCATTTATACAGAGCCCATCAGCCTGCACTGAAATAGAGCTTTAGTTAAACTTGGATTGTGAAGTCTCAGCAAAGCAGCTAACACATCAGTGAAATCATCTTTCACGCCAGCCTGGTGAATGTGAAGTTAACGTCTACAGCAGCTGTCCCAAGTTAAAGCATTTTTAAATGATAATTCAGACAAAGCAAAAAATCAAGTATGTACATCTAGAAGCTTACAGCTTCTTCCAGAAAAAAAGAAAAAAAAAAGAAAGAAAGAAAAATGAGTGGGCTGTGTTCCTTGGAATCATGCAAAGGAAGGGGAAAAACACCCAAACCCCCTGACTTTAGCCCATCAGAGTGGTTGCATCCAGATCTCCCCCTGCTCTGAGCACACACAGCAGTGCTGCTGTCAAGCCCAGCTGCCTAGCCCACTGGGAGACAAGGAGATGGCAAAGTCTATTTTCTATGAACCACATGACTAAGTTATATTATGCCTGTTTGAAAGGAGCTGCAAAATGAGGGCTATTGCTCTGCTTGCATAACAAAAGGGTACAAAAAGAAGTGCCTGCTCCGCTAAACCAGCTTTCAAACTGCTGAGTCACTGAAGAGGTGGCAGCTGAAACAAAGACTAACTGCAAAACAAGCACAATGAGCTATGAGCACTTCTACATACCTGGACTGTGCCCTTCTGCAGCTGTTAAAGCATCTTCTTTTAGTAAAATAGGATGATGGCATGAGATATTCTAAACAGTTTTCAAGACACTGGAAGTGAAGTCACTCATCATTTATCTAAAATTGCAAATTCACACCACTGCCAGAAAGTAGGAAAAGAAACTATTCCAATTTTAAGGAGGCTGTAGATGCAGTCTACTGATGTCGATATAACAAGGCTGATGGGAATTCATTCAGCAGTCAAACAAAATTAATAACTATCTCCAAGGCTTCTGTTATGTGCAGAATACCACTATTTCTGCCCTTCCCTGCCATCTGATGGCTCTTTTAACATCGGTTTGCTCACTGGGCATTTGAAAAGCCTAACATTTCTTGAAGAATGAGTAGCTGCTTCCCAGCCTGGTCACAAAAACCCAAAAGCACTCAAGATGATGCAGAGCATGGCTCTCATCGCCATTTTGAAAGCCTCTGTGGATATTAAAAACCAAAAAATGATCCCCATAGTGTCACACATGTACACCATTGAGTGGGTAACAGAATATTTTAGTGTCAGAAGAACCATTAAAGAACTGTGAAAAGATGAAAGAAAGACTGGATTATTTCCCCCGCCGCTGGACACTTACATATTCCTGAAAAGCCATTTACATTGCTGCTTTTATTCCTCCTCTGAGGTTTGAGGTTCTTCAATGTTTGGACTGTCAGCATTGTATCATAAATGTGTCCAAGGCAGGATTCAGTTTGAAAACTAAGAATCTTACTAATCTGAGCCCAGAACTGTAAACTGCTTTAATGAGCCATGCACCCCCATTCATTTAGACACTCAGTTTGAGGCACAGGATGCTTTCCATCCCCTCCAGCTGCAAAATCCCCGAGGCTTAGATAGGAAAAAAAGAGAAGGCAAGGTAAACAGATGCTCAGACAGTATCATAACCTTGAGGAGAGCTACCTCACATCCTGCACCATGTCTGACCCAGAACAATCATCAGAAGTCACCACGTCCCAGCTCCCTGTGAAACCCTGAGACCCTGGAGTCTAAGATCACAAAAATGAACTCTTCAGCTGAGGAACAAGACACTTGTTTTGATGATCTGAATGAAGTGATCATGCAGATAATGTTGGGGAGTTCCAACCAAAAGGGAAGACTGACCCAATTCTGAAAACCCAGAGCTATGAGGCATAGGTCTGTAAGCTCTGTAGATAAACCCTGGCATGGGCATTGTCCTCTAAGCACAAACAGATCTCATGACAATGGGCCAGTTACAGTAACAAATCGCTCCTTATCAGAAAAAAGATCCTCAGAAAGATTCATTCACATACTGAGTCCAGGGAATAACAAGCATTCAGCTTTTTTGGTTCATCCCAAGGTCAAGTGAAAACAGATATAAGGCAGTCCACAGTGGTTGAGGACATGACTTGTAATCCACCGTTTGACAAATCAGTCATTGTGATAAGGGAAATCCACAGTAATCCACTGGAGGTGAGCTTAACAGTTCTATGATTCTATTCCATGATTATAGGCAGCACTCTGGGAAAGGCTGAGGAAGACACACTTCATATTAATGAATGGTTCTGGCCCACTGGGAAGTCAGTGAGGACTTTGATGAACACCGGCATTGTGATTGCTGAAGGTCAAGATGAGCAGAATTAGTCTCTCCTGTGAAAATCCTGAATTATTGCAGGTAGCCTGAGTTTGTGAATTAAGGCAATTCAACATTCTCAAGATCAATATTTGGAACTAACTCCTTTCCCTCTAGGATAATAGAAATTATCTGCCTTATGACCCCTTCTAGGGAAGGTTCTACATCTGCAGGGAAGGGCCTGTTGTCAAAGCAGCTCCTCAGACAGAAGAACAGTTCGTGATACGAGCATGGACACACAAACAGGATGAGACACAGAAGCAAGAGATTCCCATAGCTGATTTAGACACAGAAAGGTAACACCTCGTCAGAACAGACATCAGAGGTGCAGAAATTGGAAGGAGGAGATGGAAGTAGGGCATGCTCAAGCCTTACACAGCTTCAGAAAATCAAAAAGCATTGGGAACTGAGTCTGTGTGGTGGGTTTGCAATGTGGCTTCTTTAAGAAGCAGATAGAAAATTTAAGGGTCCAACAAAGCAAATCCCAGCTGCGCTCCCGAGGCCAAGCTCCCAAACCCTGCTGCTGACAAGGCCAGACAGACCAGTCAGCACCGGTCACAGGCCTCTGGGAATCACATTTTAGAGAGAGAAAAACCCAAACAGCTGCATTTTGCCACCAGAGAAGGGAGTGAGAAGATGTGAGAAACTCTGCAGGCACCAAGGTCAGTGAAGCGGGAGGAGGAGGCGCTGAGAGAAGACTCCCTGCGGCCTGTGGAGAACACCATGGTGAAGGGGGTGTCCCCCCGCAGCCCATG
>VXBZ01007952.1:92188-107764 GCA_013399135.1 Heliornis fulica | reverse complement strand
CGAGCCTCACCACCGAGCCTGTCCTGCTCATGAAGAAGGATCACGCACATCTCCACTGCGAGAGAGGAGGACGGAGCCCCAAGGTAACAAACATAAGGCAGGGAAGTTATATATTAAAAACCCAACTTCCAGAAATTACTCAGCTTGTTTCATCCTAACTGCTCTACTTAAATTGTTTTAAGATCTCTTAGAAGTGGTGCAACTCTACATCTTGCACAAACAGCAACAGAAAAAGGACTTAGGATGAGCCCCTCAAATAAAGCGGCATTTTTATCATTAGAGAGGTTTCATTCTGGTCAGATCCTAAACAGATTAAAGCCCTTCGCCACGAGCCTGGTGCAATGCAAGAAGCAATGGGAGCCCTGAGTCTCCATGGGAATAAATGTTTATCATCAGAAAGTGAAAACTTACCATGGTCACAGTTTTCAACTTAACATTGGGAAATGGTTCCTAAGGTTCAGCTCTTCAAAAAACCTGTAATAAAACTGTCTGGAAGAAAAAGTTTGACTTTCTTCCACAGGATTCATTATTTTCCAAATAAATGCAACATGGCATCACAGTATGTTTTTATTGTGAGTTCACCAGTTTTTGTTATATATTTGAAATACAGTAGTGTTCAATAACAGAGTGGCAGAGTTCTTTTTAAAACGCACAATAGTGGGAGCATTCAGAGATACGACATACTTCATTTGAATGAGAAAAAGTTTATGATTCGCTTGCATTACAGAAATTGTATTTTACTGTCATTATCAAAATTACATTATGTAAGTACTGCACAATTTTAATACCAAATTATCTTTTCACAGAAAAATTCCGTGTGGTCAATTACAGTGTATTAACATCCTGAACACCATCTNTTTTTTTTTTTTTTTGCTCACTGTTTCTTCACTGTAGCCTTAGTGTTTCATCAGATACAACCTCACTATTGAGATTTACAAAGCTGGTCTCAACTAGAAAGAATACACAGGAGATATTGATGTCGGGATCAGTTATGCTAAATATACCTGTTAATAATCTGTGTTCTGTTATGCTTATCTTTCTACGGGTGTTTGGCTAATTTTCCAAGTCCAGAATATTAACAGGGTTTTTAGTATGCGTGGCTAAGGTTGTTTTATTAGGGATAGAGTGGCTAAATGGGTGAAACCGAAGAAACGCAGTAAAACCCTGTTGTCTGTGGAGCTGTAGATAGTTTCCAGCAGACATTTTCCTGCTGACTCTGTTAAGGCTCAGTGCAGCAAAAAGCACCAGGCCTAGACAAGTGGATTGTTTTATTTGCTTCAATTCATGGGTGGCTCTTAGCTGTTCTAGGTCAGTTATTAATGAGCAAAAGGAGGTTAATGGAAATAGGAGATGCTGACAGTCCAACATTTACCTTTCTGTGAAACCCATGTAATATAAGATGAAAACAGTACTCGTATCATGATGATTACATCGTCAGATGCTTTTCAAACATTCCTGAATTTAACTGGACCTTTTTTAGTATATTACATGAAATGTACATATAAATAATAGATATTCACGGTGCATTAAGGTGACTGTCTAATTTCGCCGGTTATAATTAAACGTTAGAGATGGCTCAACATCCAAGCTGACGCTGTTTCTGAGCAATCTGGTAATGTCCTTCTCATACAGTGTATTGAAGCTTGAGGGGTGAATTTCATCGCCATTCTCTTTCCTAGTCATTCTCTAAGGAAGCTCTGAAGGTGTCTGTACCCCAGTGACAAGCATTTCTCCTTACCTGCTGGGTTTTTTTGCCTAATTTGTTTTATTGAAATTGCCGCACCATTAGTATGTGGCTAAGGAAGGATCACGTTAAACAGAAGGGGACAAGGTGGAAAAGACGTAGAAAAGGCACTACAGAACCGGTCTCTCTGAAATAGGCAGAGGAGCATGTCTCCATTGCAGCAGTGCAGCCAAGACCTGCGGAGAGACAGAGCTGGCACCGTGGGCCTGATGTCCACATTGCATTTTTTGTAAGTTTCACTTCAGACTAACTCAAGCCTGGTCCCATGCACCGAACGCTGTGTTGAAACAAATTGGATGGGCTCTTAGGGCACATCTTTTTATTCAGCTTTATCTGAAAGGAATCTAATTTGCACGCTTCATGATGCAAACAAAAGAATGGTAAGTTAGGATAATTGGGAGATCCACTTGAAAAGCAAACGGGTCTGAACTAAAAATGATAATGCAGATGGGCTCTTCGGGTCACTCTTTAGCATACCTTGCTGCATATTAGTTATCTGTGCTTCCTCATATCCGAAGCCTTGAGACAGGCTGGAATAAAGAAGCCTATTTTTTCAGTTGGTGAGTAAATGCCTCTTGAATATGCTGAATTTCAGAGAAGTGTTCATGAAGAATTCCATAACTGCACAAACATTACAGAGTTTTGATTTATCGTACTGAAGAAATAGGTCTGAACAGTCACCTGAGAGCCAGACCTCCATTTGCCGTAAACCAGCATAACATTATAGCGGGTAGGGCAAATAAGGACAACAACGATGAACACAGAGCATGCAATAATGCTTTAAATTTTTAATCTTAATGTATGTGATGTCTTAGCATTACTGAAAAATGAATATAACTAATAGCAATGGGAATACCCATGTAAATCTGCAATGATTAATCACTAGGATATGATAAAAAACATGGTGGTTTTTTTTCCTCTAGCATGTAGAGGAAAAGTGACTTGCCATAGCAATTTGGGTGTAGCTGATACCCCTAACTGGAAAAATCAGGCCCTCACGAGGGAATCCTGTGTATCTATGCCGGAGGAATTAGTGCTAGTTCTCCAGACTGGGCAGTAAACGGCACAGAGTCAGGGATGGAAACATATTTTTGGAGCATTTGTTATGTACTGCCCCCACACCCTTTCCTTCAGTTAGGATTAATTATTTTATTTACTATCAAAATTATCATTAATGTTCCTGTACTACCATAAAACCCCTGTCATTCAGAGCCCGTTTCTGTGTGAACACAGACAAAAAGAGGGCTCTTCTCCTAACATCAGCTAAAACAAGCAAAGGCACAACTACATGTGATACCTGTCCAGGGCACTTTGGGCTCGGCATTGCTCTCTCTGACATGCTATGGTGTCTTAGCCCACCAGGTACCACCTTATCCAGGTTGCCTTGGTAGTTAGTGTCCCCTGACTTGGTGCCCTTTTGACCAGAAACCAGTTGGAGGGGAAAGGACTCTACATACTCTTCTTCTCTGGCAGATCAGAGACTGAGAGGAGAAAATAATGAGATTCCACTACCAGACTTTAACCTTTTTAGCTAAGAGAATTGTGTGAAAAGATTTACTTGCATGAAGACCATGGGAGATGCATGATGTCTTAATTATAAATAAAATCCAAGCTTTTAATATAATTTTATAGTAAATTACCATTTTTAGTATGTATAAGAAGTATTTAACTTCTGGTAATTTAGGACACATTCCAATCCAACCATCCAGAAAGGCCAAATTATACATAATAAATGATTGTTGAGAAAGAGGTATCATGTTATCTATCTTGTCCACAGCAAATTATAAAGCTATTCTAAACCACAAACGTTGAGTTCTTAATCAAAGAAACTACTTACAATAATTTTACTACAGATTTTTATATAGCTGTGAGGATGTACCTCTGATGGAAAGATGATAAAATGTTTTTATAAGATCAAATGTTATTTAAAAATTCATATTGCTGTATGTCTTGAAATTGTACTGGAAAATCTTTTCATTTTTCTCTCCTCTTCTGTATTGAGATGGGCTTGATACTGCGGTCTTTGCAAGCAAAAATACCATGCATGGGTTGCCTATACGATGACATCATGGGGGGGCATTACAGCAGCCCCCCGAATAGTAAAGATGACAGTGAGATCCTGCTTCCTTAATTGAAGTCAGTTGGAGTTTTGCCTGAGTAAGGAGGTTAGGATTGGGTCCCTGGAAAAAAAAAAAAGACAATAATGAGACATAACTAGGAATAATGGGGTGATACGAAGACATGGAAAATGTAGGTTGAATATCATTAAAATCTTCCTGACAGTGAGCTCTATTATACCAGGAATAATCTCATTGACTTCAATGGGAGAATTGCCAGAGTAAGATCTGAGTAAAGGATGGAGTAGCCTTGGTCCTGATCCAAAGCCCACAGACATCAGTGGGGATATTTCCATGGACTTCAGTGAGGTTTGGATCAGGCCCAGGGAGAACAGCACAGGTATATTTGCCTGAACATGCACAATTCCCAATGCTTTTTTCATAATCATTGAGAATAGTTGCTAGATGCTTCTAAATACAGGTAACACATGGTGTTACTGGTTCATTTAAGCACAGCTAAAACTGATCAGTTTAAGAGGCATCTTCCATGTGGTGTAAATGTAAAAAAGCTGTTAAAATTACCTGATTACTGTTGTGCAGTCAGGTAGTTTAAACAATAGAGGTCACTATAAAGAACACAGGTATTCAGTTAGGCAGCACTGGTGTGCAGACTGGAGCTTATGTACTTCTAACACAGTGGGGGATGGAGGCTGGTCATTATCTGAATTAGAAATCTCTGGTTTTAGTTTTCATGCCTATGAATGCAACCGGCAAAAAAACAGAGAAGCTAAGAGCAAGGAAGCTGCAGGCGTAGCATCAGGGATACTGGCAGAGTAGGGGGAAGGAGAAGGGAAGAAACAATCTTTTTTTTTTTTTTTTTTCATTCATTTGTGTACACTTTTGGTAAATAAGCTGGATCTGGTTGGAACTGCCAGCTCCTGCATCTGTTTCTCTGTCTCACAGACAAAACTTGCAGGATTATAAACTTTAGCTACTACCTGACTCAAGAAAGGCAACAGACTAAATATTTGTGGCTTATGCCTTTGCACATGTAATTTAAGTCATATGGTGTTTTGTAGACACTGGTGATTAAACACATTTTAATTCTGGCTCCCACTGAACCTCAGTAAAGTGTCACAAATACTGAACATTAAAAATCAGATTACCTAGCAGCAAACATGCTTTTGTCCTTCAGTGAATTCCCTGCACCTGGGTGGGGTTTTTTTCTGTACTTCATATGGCTCTCCAGCCTACCCATATGTTTCTACCCTCTGCAACAGACTGGCAGTTACTTACATGAAGGTTTCTGTTCTCAGTAAGGATTCTATTAACTCACTGGTTGAGTTGCTCATGGGAGAGGGGCAGGGAAGCAAAGAGGAAGGCCTAAAGCTTATCAAGGCTTTATTCATTAATACATGTACCACAGTCAACGAGGAGCTGTGGCGACCTGCAGCACTCATATGAGACTAATACAACCAGATTAAATAAAATTGCTGTGGTTGTTCAGGTAAATTTATTTAAACCTCAGAATCTAGGTATGGGTAAAAATGAGTTCACAACTTCATAGATTCGAACTTCCAGACTCACTGGGCTGTGAGAGATTTGGAGAGGGTTTGCAGTCGCNAAAGAAAGAAAGAAAGAAAGAAAGAAAGAAAGAAAGAAAGAAAGAAAGAAAGAAAGAAAGAAAGAAAGAAAGAAAGAAAGAAAGAAAGAAAGAAAGAAAGAAAGAAAGAAAGAAAGAAAGAAAGAATAACAAAAAAAGAAAATAGAACAAAAAAAAAACCCCAAACAAACAAAAAAATCAGCTGAAGACAAACTGAATTGACTGCCCCCACCCTCCCATAATAATTTATAGTTGTTCAATCAGACAAGTCATAGGAAATACCTGATCTTTCACTCAATGCCACTGACTTTGTGCAGGTTCAGTTCCAGACAGATCATTCTGTACACATGGTCCATCTAATTTCATCCTAGAAAACTCCAGTGATGAAGATGTCATTCTAGGCTATGTAGTGTTTTTCCAGCCCTGCTGTTGGAAAGATTTTCTTAATAATTAACCTTCATCCCTGTAACTGCAATTTAATCCACAGGTGAACATGGAAAAGAATGTAGCGTCTTCCTTTCACAGCTATGTTTTTAGTAATTTGAAGTCTCATACCATGCTTCTATCTATCTTCTTCTAAGTAGTCTAGGCAACCCTGTTTCCTTCACTTGTCTCTCACAGATGAGGTTTCCTAGTCCTCATTTTCCCTGCTTGTGTCTCTAGATGGTTATCAAATTGTAGAGCACAAGCCTATGTAGGGTGTACCAGAAGAGGCCTCAACAGCATCAGGTAAAGCAGAAGGATTACTTTGCAAGTTTGGAGAACAGTCTTAATGTGTATATATACATATATATATATATATATATATATGTCTCTGAATGATGCCCACTGCCTTTTACAACAGTCTGCTGTTTCTGAGTCTTGTTAAAGTTTTATTTACTACACCTCTACTATTTCTTCCTGCAGTACAAAATCTGTCCTTACCTTCTGTAGCTGAGTATTAGCTCCTGGGAGTTCCTTTGCAGTTATCCTCTTTGAATTTCAACCTGTTTTTCAGAATATTTCTCTTTTTTTGGACAAAATTTTGAATTATCTCCCTGTCCTTCAACACGACTGCAACTTCCCTCTGTTTTCTGTTGCTGTTATCTTTATAACATTTTCTATTTTATCATCTAAGTCATTACAAAAACTGCTGTATAGTATCAGACCAGAAAAGACCCTTGTGGAACTCCATTGGATGATGAATGCCTGATACCTGTGCTCTCAAGATATGTTTTTGGTAAGCTGTTCAGAAGTTTCCTGTAGCCATGTTTCTGTACCTTGCATATGTGAATTATATGTCACAGTGACCAAGACACACTGAAGTCAAAGATGCATGATGTCTACTGTTTCTTCCTATTCTTGATGCCCGTTACTCTGTCATGGGAGAAAATTAGATTGGTTTGACATGATTTGTTTTCAACAAATTCATATTGGCTGCTACTTATCTTTTTGTTGTCATTTAGAAGCCCATAAATAGCTTAATTAATTGGCCTACAACTGAAGTTGACTGGTCTTTTGAGTTTCTCCTGTCTCACTTCTTTGCCCCTTTTCAGCAGTTTGGAATCTCATCCATCCTTCATGTGCTTTCAGAAATAACTAATCATAACCCTGTGACTGCCACAGCTACATCTCTAAATAATATCCAGGCTGAATTACACACCAGATGCAACCCTTCTTAATATATCTTATGTAGTCAAGGTATCCCCTTGTAACTGTATTCAGTTCTTACCCTTTTATCTTTAGGTTTAGCCCCTTTTGTAGTCTGATCATGGGGATTGTTGCCATTAAGTTGGAAATTAAAAAAACAACAAAACAAAACAAAACAAACAACAAACCAGCAGTTTTAGTAGCAACATCTTTTTTCTTTGTATTGATGAGTAAATCAGCTTTCTCCCCCAATTTTCTTCTTCCCACTACAGTCTCTTCAGCATACCCTCATGATTATTCTTTATATTTCACATTAGTTGTGTTTCATTTTTTGGTCTTAGCCCTTTTAATTTGTCCCCATGTTTTTATACTTTTTTGTTTGCTTGTTTCCTAGTTCTTGTAATCTTTCCTTGTATTTTAAGTCTTTGAAACACTTGTGATTTAGCTACCTTAATTTCTTAATGTGCTTCTTAATGTGTTCTTCATTGGAAGAATTTGTATTTCTGTCTTTAATAGAAGTTTTTAAAGGAGCTGTCTGATCTGTTGAATCTCTCAGACTCATTTTGCAGAAAGTCTAATTCTGTATATTTATGAATAATAACTACTTGATGTCTACTGGTTTTGTTTTACCTTCCCAGCTTAGGGAGTAAGACCTCTGACATTGTATGGTCAGTCTCACCCAAGCTGCTTTACATCTTTCTATTCTTGTTCAGTCCCTGATGGCCGTAGAATTTCCCCCTGCCCCAAATGCTATAAATTTGCTTCCAATGCATTTCTAGAACTTGCTAGTTTTGTATACTATTTTTACGGTTTCTTTTATTCTAGGCCAGTTAAATTTCTGCATTTCATTCTGCTGTCACTTTCACCCACAAACTTACAACCCATACATCTTCTTTCCCATCCTTGGACCTTAGAACAGTTCCTGTATAATCTTGCTATGCAGGAAAACACTCTTGTCGTTTGCCCTCTCTACCCTTCCAGATCAAGTTATACTCTTCCATATCAATATTCTAGTCGTGTAAATTACCTGAACAAGTGCCTGCTACGCCAATTAGCTTGCAGTTTTGATATTGCACCGAGACTTTCAGCTTATCCTGTTAATCCTCCTATTTTTTTGCTGCATAGAATTGTAAGATATTGAGTAGACATCTTCATCCTCCCCCTTGTCCCTCCTGTAACCCTGTTACAAATAGCGCTAGCTGTTCTACTTGCAGACCTTTGAGCTGAGCTTCTTTCCCAACAAACATGAACTCTTGCAACAAATTCTCATTATTTCTAATTTGATGTCCTCATAACTAGGGTTGCAAGCTTGTGCCACCCCAATTAACAGGAAGAAATCAGAACAATTAATTTTAAATCCATTTCCTCCTCTCCAGCTAACTTGCAGGTGCCTGGATGAAAGAAAAGAAAGCGCTGGCTAAAATGGGTGATCAAGTAAACTTGGCAGGCTTGAAAAGAAGCCTTCACAAGGAGGAATTTACTTGTTCAAAGGAATCAGAGACATGGAGGAATGTCTGGGTTACAGTCAGGAAGAACAGAGGTCTAGATAACCAAGTAGGTATGTAAACTACTTTTTGGAGGCCTCTCTTCCCCAAATACTTCATTCCACTGCTAAGTAAGCAGTTCTTGCCCTATTTCTGCACATTGCTATGGCAAAGAGGAAAATTTTAAGCACATGTTTTGGAGCACCTCTCCTATGAAGAAAGGCTGAGAGAGTTGGGCTTGTTCAGCCTGGAGAAGAAGGTGGCTTTGAGGCAACTCTCTAGCAGCCTTCCAGTACCTGAAGAAGCCTACAGGAAAGCTGGGGAGGGACTGTTTGTAAGGGCATGTAGCAACACGACAAGGGACAATGGCTTTAAACTAGGGTAGGGCAGGTTTACATGAGACATTAGGAAGAAGTTGTTCACTCTGAGGGTGCTGAGACACTGGCACAGGTTGCACAGAGATGGTGGGGGCCCCATCCCTGGAGACATTCGAGGTGTGATGAATGAATGATGAAGCTCTGAGCAACCCGATCTAGTGAAGATGTCCCTGCTTACTGCAGGGGTTTAGTTTAGATGAGCTTTGAAAGTCTCTGCTAACCTAACACATTCTATGATTCTGTGGTTCTGTGTCTCATTGAGGCACAAGTTCATTGGCAGTGACAGGTGGGATTTTCCCCGGGATGGCGTGAAATGCCAAAAAGAATATTTGGGTTGTGCTGACTGGTTACTCTCCTGCCCTCCATAGTCATGCAGGTTTCTGGACATCAGTCCCACAGCCACACAGTTCATGCCATGAATCTGTACGTTGTGCAGAGTCCAATTTCAAGTGTGTGCCATTTTGTACCAATGCCAGAGCTCCACTGCACTCAGAAGCTGTTGGCTTTTTTAAGACAACAGCTCGTGGCACAGCAACGAGCTGACTTCTACACTTCATAAAGGATCGGGATTTATGTGTATGCTTAAGCCTTAGACTAATATAGTATCATAGAATGTACTGGGTTGGAAGGGACATTTAGAAGTCATCTAGTCCAAACCCCCTGCAGTGAGCAGCGACATCTTCCCTAGATTAGGTTGTTTAGAGCCCCATAGAGCCTCACCTTGAACGTCTCCAGGGATGGGGCATCCACCACCTCTCTGGGCAATCTATGCCAGTGATCTGCCACCCTCATAGTGAAGAACTTTTTTCCTAATATCCAACCCATGTCTACCCTTTTCTAGTTTAAAACCATCACCCCTCATCCTACTGTTGCATGTCCTCATGAACAGTTTTCCTATAGGCACCTTTCAGGTGTTGGAAGACTGCTGTTGGAAGTCCCCTGAAGCCTTCTCTTCTCCAGGCTGAACAAGCGCAACTCTCTCAGCCTGTCCTCATAAGAGAGGTGCTCCAGTCCTTGAATCATTTTCTGTCCCTCCTCTGGATGCCAGAGGAGACCTAGACCTAGACCAAACCTGGAAAATAATACAGATACAGGCTGAGAACAGTAAAAAGGTAGAAATTCTTTGGGCTGTAGGACAACTGACAGCTGGGGAGCTCCCAGGTAGGTCATTCAGACCTCTGAAGGCAGCTCACACCATCAACTCAAAATGGTATGTCAGCAGCAGCACTCTGACCTGTCCACAGCTGTCATCAGGTGTGTGAAAAATCATACATTCGCACATTGCCTTTTCCCTACTTCTTTGAAGATGGGTGATGCTTATTACTTTTCATTTTTGTGATATTTGTAAAGCAAGATAATCACAAAGACTCTTTTAAAATAAGGTAATTTTACCACAAGTCACCAGGATCTCTACTGAAAAATATATTATGAAGCAGCAGGCTGAACTAGGGGCTAAATTTAAAGGTTGTTTGAAATGCTTGTTACAATAAGGCCCAATTTTGAGGAAATAATGAAAATGTGAACATTTTAACTATTTAGTAATATTAAAAGTTCCTAAGTTACTGAAGCTCCACACATACTTAGAGAAGTCATTAGGAAATATTTTATTTTAGTGGGGGGAATTAGGAGAGCCTTTCAGCATCTTGTGAAAGCACATTTTCTACCAGATGTTTGTAAAGAAAGAAAAAAAAAAGCATATTTTGATTCCATTGAATCATCAGCTGAATGAGAATCTTTGTCTTCTGAAAGCCCCTTAAGCTCTTTCTCTGGATCAAATATTAAGAAGAACTTTTATTAATTGATTTTTTTTTCTGTTGATGACAGGGATTGGGTTTGGAAGTTTCTCAGGAAATTTTCTAATAATTTGGGGGACAGATTTTTATTCTCTGGGATGTTTCCAGAACATTACTAGCTAAAGTATGGTGACTTTAAGATTAGCAGAAAATGTTGTTTATATTGCAGAACCCTCCCTGTCACAAAATCATGTGAAAGAATATCAAAATAATACATTTTAATACCACTGATAATTGACATCCCTTAGGATCACATCCATGTGGAAGAATTTGCCTTCTCCCTACTTAGGCTTTATTGAAACACAATTTTCAAACTCTCTGTGATGATCACATGCATAATTGCTGCTGTTGCTGTTTTTCAGTGCTTCCAGTTTATGTTACGTTTCTGATGAAAACCGATACAGAGCAGTCGCCAGGAGTAAGCCAACATTTACCAACAATGACTGTACGCCATCTGAAACACTACAGCCACCGCCTACCAGACATTCAGAAAAAACACAGGGGTGACTCAGATGCAACCTGAAAACCAGAGGCTCCTTCCCTGGACCTTCAGCAGCAATGCTACTGAAGCTGCCGTAAGCAGCTCTCCCACCCCTCCAGCTGCTTATTCCCACCCCTGGGCCGCCCACAGCCAAAGAAACAGCTGTGCCAGTTCAATGCAGCGGGCGGTACGGGAACAAGGGCTGGGAATGAGGAGGGATGCTTAAAACGCTGAAGAAATACATGTGATGGTGTCATACAGCGCTTAAGTTCCTTAGGTGCTTTTGAAACCATCTCTGTTCATTCACTCAGCACAATCACGCTGCCACTTTTGCCCATCTCCTTTTGTGGATGGCCTCAGGAGAACAGGAGGATAAAACACCCCATGGCCAGCTGCAACTTCTTCACTGTATCAGTCCCTGATGAGGAATAATTAGCGTCCATGTGCACTGGTGAAACTCCACCGACTGTACAGAACAGCAGAACCAAGGCCAGTAGGAGACAAACCTCCTATGGACACTAGAGCAAGCTCGGAGTTGGTGGAAAAGTACTGGAGCATGGGGCACACACGCAGCATTTAGTTTAGTGGAGCGACAAAAGGTGCATAGCCCTGTCACCCTTCATAATCTGAGTGAAAATCTCAGTAATGACTTACTGGATTTGATAAGCAGCAACCTTGTGCCCTGTAATGGTGATCTTCGCAAGCTCCATTTTAAAAGTGCTAAAATGCGCATTTCTGTTGTCTACATCAGGATGAATGCGAGTAGCACAGTTAGACTTACTGAAAAACACTCAGCGGGGATAGTTGTGTTCAATTCTCCATTGTTGCTTTTCACTTTGTGGAAACATGGGTAGAAATCATAATGATACTCTTGGCTGCTCCCTAACTACAGTGTCTGACATAAGGGTGCAGACCCAAGAGAAGCTGTAGCTGGCAGGACCAGATGGACTGATGGACAGCCAAACAACCATGGGATGTGGGAGGCAGCAGCCTGTACAGGGGCAGAAATACTCCTGCCCTTTAGACAAACTGTGCCTACAGCCCCACCACCAACAGGCTGCGGAGTGCTGGCAGTAGAGCTGTGCTCTGCAGGGGCAGGTGGTTGGTGAAATCAGGTTGTTCACAGCCTCTGCCAGCAGCTGAGAGTGAAGTGTGGTAGGCAGGCACTTCAGTGGGGTGGGGAAACCCTATCCTGGACCTGATCACAGGGGAAAGTGAAACTGTGAATCTACAGAGTGCAACCCACTCTGTGGTAACAGCCTGTGTGCACACTGCTACTCAAGGATAAAAGTGCAGTAATTCGAGGTAGCCTAGCCCTCATTTTAATGTGTGCACACCATCAGCTCCACCACATGAGCTGACTGTTGCAAACTCACTCCCTAAGTCACCCTGCAGGGACTTGTCCATGTGCTCATATCCCAAGGCAATCTGGCCTAACACAGTCACAGTGGAAGCAAGGGGTGTTAGAGTTCTGAAAGAAGTTGAATGACTTCCTAGCTGTCAAAGGAAGAGCTAAGTCTGTAAAAGAAGAATCTGTTATATGGATATATGTTTTGGTAGATGTAAAGTGGGGTAACGCTAGTCTCTCATCTTGAGAAACCCAAGTCATGTCCACCAACAATTGTAACTGAGAATACATCCACATGATAGGTATTTTCCAGCAGATGAATGTGACAACACAGCTTGGAACAACTCACTAATTTTCAACTTCTTCTTATGTCAAAACTCACATAGGTGTATCATTTAGGGATTAGATCTTCTGTTCTCTTTGATTCTTTAGTCTGTTTCAGTAGCTGCTAGAATCAGATGTTTCAAACAAAAGTTCAAGGAACCGTCAGCCAAAATGTGTAGCAATCTGTCTAGTATCTGTCTATATCTCACTGGTTTATTCTCAGATTGAGTGATGATCTGAACCTGAGGTTTCTTATCTCCTTCTGTACATGTTTGTTTTAGTTAATCTCCTATGGTTTTGAATGTTCTTCTCAAAAAACATTGCTTTCTTTTGTAGCTTGGACCTCAGTTATCTACTGTGGCAATGTGTTCCCTCATCTAAAATCATGTGGTTTGATAAAAATGTTTCCTTTCATTGGTAGGGAATTTGTAAACTTTCATTTTCAGTGACTGTTCCACTCTCCTTATGTATCAAACAGTAGGAAGAGAAGCTCTCAATCTTTTTTTTTTTCCTGCAGCTAGCCATGAAATCAGCATTGGCAGAGCATGTAAGGACAAAGTGATCTTCATGCAGACGTCACTGTCCAAAATGCTGCTTGGCTTCTGATGGTACATCCACAAGATCATACATCTTTTGGAAACAGTACCTTAAAATGATTGATTTTTAGTTACGAATTTTTCACAGAGGCTCAGAAAAACACTGAAATAAAGATTTGAAAAGGTTTATTTGCTCCCCTGTAACTTTCCAATTGTGCTCTGCTAGTTTCTATGAAGAATTGTTTGGCTTCAGGTGGTAGGACTGCCCATCAGGCAGTCCACCAATTCCTCACAAATATACCCTTCTTAGTCTGAAAATTCAGACTGGTTTGCAGGCTCCTGTAGGACAATCGGCTTCTTCCAGCATTATCAGAAAGCCACTGCAAGGAGCTCCTCCAAATATGACTGAAAGAGTACATGTCACAGCTTGTCTCTCCCCAGCCTGACACTGAAAACACTCTTTCCAGCTCCCAATTCCCAAGATCATTGTGCTGTGGCATTAAGCCTGAGGAGTGGATGATTTCTTCTCATGACCTTCAGGATCTTTGGAGATCTTCTTGGAGAGTTTCTTGGAGAGCTTCTAGACCAAACTCTTCCATGACTGACTCCAGATATTGTTCCCAGTTCCACATTATTTATGTGTGAGAAAATTTTGGACATACAGCAGCTAATGCTTTGAAGCTATTTGTGTGAAAAAAAAAAGGAAGACGGCTTAAAAAATCAAGGAGCTAATTCTCATGAACTGCAACTTCAGTGCTTGAAACAAGTCTTTAAATAGCAAGACTAAACATGTTAATTCTTCTCAGATTGTAGAAAAGCTTGGAAAAAGGAAGAAAGATAATTCAGTTTTGTGTAAATTGCAGTAGCAAGGATTTGAATCAGAAAAGCCTTTGGTTAGTACAAACACAATATGCATAGGTGTTTTATGGAATTCAAATAGGAAGGCTGAATAAGGGTAATGGGCACCCATTTGATGAGCGAACGTTAAAGGTAGATAGCTCTGGGTGCCAAGCGTTAAGTCCTGATCTCACCTGATCTCATCCTGATCTCACAAACTCACTGGGAATTTTGAACCAATATTTTAGTGTTTGGATGTCATGTCACTTATTCTACAGAAGGAGTTAATGTTGGTATACGCACGTATGTGTGCCTAATCAAAGCACTATCTTTTTTAGTTAGCAAAAAAAAAATATCAGGCATTAATTAGCAGCAAGTAGTAGAGTTAGGAAAAGAGCTGTGTGGAGAATAGAGCTGAAAGAGTAAAAGTAGACTGGTCTGGAAAAATCAGCAGATGGAGTGGAGTTCAGAGAATGATATAAAGCGATAGGCTGGAATAGTGAACCACCCTGGACAGGGAATTACGGAAGAAATGAAATAGGCCAGCTTGCCAGGAGGCAGCAGGGCTTACTGGACAGTTCTGATTTTAATGAGCCTCTAGTAAGCCATGTTTGCAGGACGTCAATAGTACCCATGCTGCATTTATTTTATTTATGAATAGACACCTCTGTGGCAATGGTGAATGCATAAATATTCCAAAGACACAAATCCCTGACAATTGGTGTAAGGTCTTCACATGATGAAGCTGTGATGCGACATGGTAAAATGTGTCATGATATTGAGCAGGCTGATGGGTGATGAAGTATCAGAACCCTGCACATAACGGCAACTCTACCTTTGTGGATAGCAGGGCAGGTCTGGCAGGCATTAGAATGGCGAGCAGAGAGGCAGCCCTACCTTTAGCAGGAAAAACATGAGCCGCACAAAGTTACCACTCCCCAACATGAAATGCTGCCCAGCTTCCCTAAAAAGGGGTGCTCAGAGGTAGGTCCTTAAACCCCTGTTGTGGATCCCGGCCCTCTAAAGGGTCAGCAAGGAGCATCTGGGTCAGCGGGAACTGCCAGCGGTTGGACTCTATTACCCATCTGTAAAATCACACTTGGCCTCTGAACTGCAGCGCTTTCGAGGAGGGCCAGCACCGCAGCCCATCTGTGGCCAACCACCTCCACAGCTCACCAGGGACAGGCAGAGCTCGCCCACTGTCCGTAGGACAGAGCCCAGAGGCCAGTTTCAGTTCCCCGGGCAGGAAGGGAGGGCGGGTCAGGGCTCAGACCAGGGCCGGGCGGTGCCGGGGACGGGTCCTCTAGGCAGTGTGGGGCCCGCGCTGAGGCACCCCGGGGCCGCACACGTCCTCGGCGGGACA